>CAIGRF010225891.1:0-10351 GCA_903798235.1 Fraxinus ornus | reverse complement strand
TTTATATGTTTGTCATTAAAAACACATTTTTGAATATTGAATGATTTATATGATTTTATTTTCTCCACAATTATTATACACGGTAGTTGTGTGAATTTGATGGCTTATTTTATACATTCGAAAGAAGAAAAATAGGTTCGACATATATAAATTGCCATAAGGTCCGATAAGAAATTCATAAAAATTAATGCACTTTTATATGTTCGCATCCATCATAAAAATATAATTAAATCATATGTAAAAGTAGGTTTAACAATACTCAAAAGAAATTATTGAATGAAATAGGAACATTGATTAGTCAAATTCAATCGTGCTGTCAACGAGTAAAACTAGGGTTAAAATTTATTATTGCATGGAAATTCGGAATCCTAATGCGTTTTGTCATTCATTAAAACACATTAACTTGCATTCAACATAATTTGTATTTAATTTAGTTAATCATAAGTAGATTAATTTATTTATGATTTGGTCACAAACAAACACATCGTATTATTCTTGTTTCGATTAATGTTGTAATAAGTAAAATTAAACTAAATCAATCTCTGTAGGACGATACTTTGACTTAACTCCACTTTATTACTTATTAACGAACCGTACACTTGCGGTAATTTTAATTCAAAATATATTTTCGGGAACACTCGACACTAGAAAACTCAATTGCATAACCACGTCTGTGTAAGTAAATATACACCTAGAAACATATAATGTACAAGTGTGCGCGTACAACTACTCAAGCCTACGGTTAACAAAAATACCTCAGCACGCCAAATTAGAGATTCGGCTAATGTAGATATTCGAACACAGGCTCCAGTTTTTGATAGAACAAAACTTACGACCCTTGAGCTGCATGATTATAAAAGATTAAAACAATGAGAGATAGACCTACATTATCCAGTATATTTAGCATTTTTATTTAGCACCTATTAGAAAATATACCTTACCGTGAACCATCTTTGCATGAAGATAGAAGCAAATCAATGACGTTTTGCTTTCGTGTTCCATGCTTGCATTTCTAAAGTTTCAATAATGACATCAAAAAACAACCATAGAATTCATATCAAATAGGATAAAAATTGAATGCAATTAATTGCTCATGACATTTAATTTCTGTAAAAGTTCTATGGATGCTTTAAGCACCACCTATCAATGCCATTGCCTCCAAACGCTGCAGTGCAAAAATTTAAAGCTATGGAAGTCATGCCAAACACCAATTTCTAAGATGGACCCTATCAATTGGCAACATTTAGTAGTTAAAGAGGAGTGAAAAGCTATAACTTGAAAAGCGAAAGCGAAAGCTAAAGCTAAAGCTGGACAGTCCTCTGAGTATTGATCGTGATGAGATGACTCCATTTGAAAGGTTACAATCAACATTAAAAAATATTGGATGAATTGGAAGCCATGAGAAGAAAAGAATAATCACCACGAGATTAAAAGCTTGTTTGGGAAGTGTTTATAAATAGTTCGTTATAAATAAATAAAAACAAGAGGTGGATAAATAAGTAGTACTTGTAGATCTCACAAAATATGTGGATAAAAAGTGATTTAACCAATTATAAATTGTTTATAAAATCCATTAGCCAAACCTGGGCTAACACTATCTAGTTATACATTTGGACGGCAAGAAATAGAATGATTTTTGAAAATCTTAGACCATGTGTCGATAACATAGTAACATGGATCAAGA
This sequence comes from Fraxinus ornus, assembly GCA_903798235.1. Taxonomy (NCBI): domain Eukaryota; kingdom Viridiplantae; phylum Streptophyta; class Magnoliopsida; order Lamiales; family Oleaceae; genus Fraxinus; species Fraxinus ornus. Next base: position 8,667 of record CAIGRF010225891.1, on the reverse strand, counting down.
CATGTATATAAAATTATGTTTTCTTTGTATCCTCATGTTTTGATTCATTTTGAGTCTTTAACATCGAGTCCTTAGATCTTATCGTATGTACATTATTTGATCTTTTGATTGTAAACCCGGGTATGCCCGTTATACTTGTATGAGTTTTGATCTATAAAATTTTACATTTACCAGTCAAAAAAAAAAAAAAAGAACAGAAAAGAAAAGAATAGAAAATAAAACCAGTGAACAAGAATGAACTAAACTGAACAGAGATGTTCATATTATGTTTGCCAAATTCAGGCTGCCAATGAGTTTAAATGAAAAGCTTGATTTAAATATTTTGTCTAAAATCAACATAAGAATTGCAAAATAGCATGATATATATGGCCCGTATCTGTCCACACAGTAGGCTTTTTCTGTGTAGTCATCAGAAGCCAACATCAATTTAGGAGCAAGAACTATGGAACTAACCAAATCTAGAATGAACCATCCATAATGCTCCATTGTGTGCAAATCAGTAGGTAAAACAATGACTAAAGATACTAGTTATTCCTAAAAAAGGGAGCAAAAATTGTAAAGAAGAAAAACCATACATTGAATTTTATGAGATGCACAAAATTCCAAGGTTGGGGAAACGATTATGAAATTATCTTCAGTGACTGAATCATTTCCAAGTGCAGTGGAAAATGAGCGAGAAAAGCTTTCTCATAAGTTTATTAATAGAAGAATTCATTCAGGTAAAACTAATGGCTTCAGTCAGTGAAGTGAAGAATCGTCTACATCAACATTTTATAGTGTTCGTCTATATGTTAAAATTACGACTGCACATAAATAAAACTACATTTCCTAAGGATGAAATACAAAAGAAACCTTGTTAAGCATACGCAAAGCTTCCCGCAGCTCATCAATGTTTAGTAAATTCAAGACTTCCTCTAAGTCATCATCTTCTAGTTCATCTCTCAACGAGAAGGAACATGTGTAGCCTGTTTCTGTATTAGGGTAACATTTTTAAGTTTTCGGTCATGTTCTATTCAGCATAACAAAATGAAGACAGTGTGACTTGAGAGACACGTGTAATTTGCTGATTACCAGATAGTCTCCTTATTGCTTGGTTGCAGTCGGAAATCTCATGGTATGAAATATTGGACATCCTAAACCATGGACCTGAGGAAAACCAATAACCTCTCAGATAATCGGAGACTATATCATGATGCAAAATCTAACATGTCATCAGCATAGCAACGTTGAAGAAAATTAATAGAACCAACTAAATGTGTAATCTTAACACTCTTTCTCACTTGACCTGCTTCGATTTGTCTAGATGTGATCCAAGCAAGTTCATGTGCCTGAAGAGCATATTTCCTTTTCTACGTGCATAAGAGCTTTTTCCTTTATGNTGATCTCTTGAAAACTTTTTGCACGTCTAAGCAGGAAGACTACTGCATCTCATCATTGCTCAATATGGGATTCAATCATAATTTGGGATGGATTGCTAGCAATCATTGACCTCATTACCCTAATAATTAGATGAAGTTGTTGACTCTAAGCGATGACCAACAAATTTCTCTTACATAACAAGCATTTCCTCCTTCTAATCTCACCATTTTGCTAAGGAGCAAAAGGAGAATTGATTATTTGGGAGGAAGTTATTTTAAATTCAATATGATCTTCTTCATTCCAGGCACGCCTATTTACAGGGTCGGCCCTGAAAATTTCGAGGCCTTAGACAAAAAATTATTATGCCCTCCCTACACATAATTTTTTTATGAGCATATTAGCATCAAACGTTGTCGAATTAAACAATTTTTTCGTGATGGGAAACATTAGACCTATGGTACCAACTCACCATTTGATTCGTTCGACAATCAATTTTCATATTTAAAAAGGAAAAATCATATTTACCTATAAATTAAAATATTTTATGATATACCACAAAAAAATTTATATATCATATATAATGCGTATTATATAAAACAACACAAAAAATATCTTATTGTAACTAATTAGTCTTCTTGAAATTCCTAAATTCCTTAATTCTTTAAACTGCCCGTTAACTAGTCCTGAAATGTTTCAATAATCAAGGTAATTTATGTTATTTTTATTTATTAAAAAATATTCATTTTTCCCTTAAATGTACTTTCAGAATTAAAAAAGGTGGGTAATAAAATTGAAATTAAAATTTATATTAGTACTAGATGTAATTTGCACATTTCATAAGAGATAATTGTTTTGGGCTTTCAAAAAAATATTGAGGCCCCCTTATACCTTGAGAGGCCTTGGGCCAGAACCGGGCCTAGTCCAAAGCAATAGAGTATTCACAAATACTCTTTTGGGAAGACATGCACTATTTTAACCAGTTGTCTCACCTTCAATCAAAAAGGGATAGAGAGAAGAATCTTTACAAAATTTAGTCCACCAATATGCATACTGTCTTTACATGCTTGCAATGGAAATATGACGGTCAAAATCAACACAATTAGATGTAACCCAAAGGTGCCTGATAGCTTACATCACACATGCTAGTTGATACATTCCAAACAGTACACAAGACCTAATGATGGAGATTCTAGTGGAAATACTATGCAAGATTTACCAAAATCATGCACTTATTTTAGGGGATTGTTATTTATTTTGAGTGATTCCTCCCATAGTCCATGTTTGGGAAGTGTTTATAAACGGTTTAAATAATGAATGGATATAAATGAGTGGTAGATAAGTTGGTAATAATTGTCTTCACTCGAAACATGTGGAAAAAAGTGGCTTGAGTGTTTATAAACAAGAGCCAAATATAGGCTGAGTTCAACTGTTTAAGATAGGGAATTTTACATTTTTTAATTAGGTTATTTTTATAAACAGACTAGTATATTTGATTGATTGATAATCGGTGTGCTGAAATTTCTCCCCAAGTTTCTCTCCCTGTCCTCTAATTCTTCTTCTGTCCTATGGTCGTCTGTTACAGTCTCTTCTTTACCTCTCTTTCCAATTCTACATCACCTAATGATAGGGAAAAGCACAATACAACTGCGCAGGACCAGGAAGAGGGAAAACGAACATATTTGGTATTTTATAATGAGCATTTTCAGAGGAACCTCATCATCACTGACCAATTCCAACTGTAACGATCTTCAGAACTATCTGCTATGCTGACATTTTGACCTCTACACGTTAACATTCATCCGGACATCACCAAGACTACAATAAATTGAAAGGTACAATATGGACGCCTACAATTTCAGGAAACAATGGTTACTAATTGATTGTTGTCACTCCCTACACAATACACACAATAATAATTCACATGGAACGTGCTTATATAACTATCCATCTACGTGTAAACATATAGAACATCATCTGAATCACTAAGTAACTGATCAAATTATAGTAGTGGTAAACAACTCGGCATTGACAAAGAAAAGGTAAAGGTCGAGGTCAAAGGATTAAACCAGAGTTAAACCAGTAGTCAAAATAAATAAATAAACAATTTCGTTTGAATTAGAAAATGAACCAGTAAAAGCAGTATTGGTTCACCCAATTTTGGGTGATGACCATTTATGAGATTCTTTTGACGGACTTTACATTTTTGGTTTTTACATGTAAATGGTCTGTACTTTGGACCTGTACCTGCTTTTCGAGTTGAACCATATGCTCCGATGCAGTTCTAATAAGTAATAACATTGGTCTTTAGTATAACCAAACAATATTGTCAATATTAAGGCCTAGAATAAATCGCCATCATTCAAATTAAAATTATGTGCACACAGTTTTTTAGGTGAACTCCAAATGAAACAGATTTTTCATGTAATGAACTACTTCCTCAATCCCATAAAGACAGACTTGTTTCTATTTTCACACAGATTAAGAAAACTTAATTAATATATGTTTAAACTAAATTTATAGATGGTTATATTGGCACCACAATCTTTATTTGTTACACCACATTTTAATTGCGATTAAGCTCCTCAATCTTTGCTTGTTGTAACGACTATTTTCTTAATTTTTTTGGTCGAATTATTATCTTTTAACCTTCCATTAATTAGTATATTTCGTCCTTGATGAAGATTTATGTCAAAAGATTTTGTTTCCATGCATTGAAATGAGGGAAAATATATTTTCTTACTTTTTTATTTTTTTTAAATATGATAGGGAAATAAGCTAATGTACGCCATTTCAATGGACAAAAATAGTTATCAAATACAAAATGTATTAACTAATGAAAAATTTGAGGATAAGAATGCCATGAAAAATCGTTAGGGCATAAATGCTATAATGAGTAAAAATTGAAAATTTTAAGTGTAATTAATATATGCTACGAGAAATAAAATTTGTGACGTGAATATAATTACCCTAAATTTAACTTACATTTTTCCTAATATACACCTCCATTGAATAATGGTAGTTCATATTAGTTAAAAACAAGGCATTTAAATAAGGGTATATTAATTATATTATCAATAAGGAAAGTGACCTATAATTTAGGACAAACAAAAAAGGAAAGCAAGCCTTTCTTAGTGAAACGGAAGGAGTAGATCCGATGTGTGTGTGTGTGATATCACAAATTTATACAATATCCGTAAAGATAACTACTAAGTAATTGAGGGTACTCCAATGAATGGCTCAGAACCATTTTACGTGACCAACTCTATTAGGGACTCAAGATCCAGTTCACAAAAAAATGGAAATGTTATCTGGCAGCAACACAGGATGACAGATCTTTTTAAAGAAATGAAATAATAAGTGGCAGCATAAAAAATAAATATTAAAAATAAAATAAATTCCAATTTAGTGTTTGTTTGGAATAATTTTTTCCAAGTGAAAAATGATTTTTTGAAGAACACGTGGTTAAAAAGTAAAAAACTTTATGAATTCCACAGAATGTATGTTTGAAAATGATTCCGGAAAAAAATTCAGAAATATCTTTCCAAACAAACCCTTAGTAAGGGACCATATACGCCTATAACCTCAAGTAGACCTTATAACAAGTTTGGCGAATTATTTATAGGCAATTAAGATGCTGTGTTTGATTGAATTTTTTATCTCGCCCATTATTGATATCTAAGAAATTAAAGCTAATGGATTGATATTGGTTTTAAAAACAATTTCAATTCATTTAGGGACCATCTGTACCTAGAAATTTAAGTAAATAATAACAGGTCTGACAAGTTATTTGCAAGCATTAAGATGCTTGCTTCGATTGAATTTTTAATCCAATCCATCAATGATTTGTAAAAAATTAAAGCTAATGGATTGATGTTGCTTTAGAAAAAATGTTCTTTCTTACTTGATTCAATTGCTAGAAGGGAAAAAATAAATAAATTTGTTTATTGATGGGAAACTAAAAACTCGTAAAGTTTAAATACACGAGAATTTGAAATTTCCAAGAGCTAAATTCATGCAAACAAAGTGAATCAAAAAGCATAACGGATTGAGAGATGTGTCCAGTAAAAGACCTTTTCGTGTATAAAGACGTGCAAAGAGTCTCTGACTATCATCCAAAAGGGAGACAAATGCTTCTGCCCAACAGAGAATGCACAAACCTCGTTACAAATTCATAACCAGAAAGATACATACTAATTTACAATGGCAACAAGTGATTAATATGGTACCTAGGAAAGATTTCTCGCCAGTGGTAAAAAGATGAGAATTCCTCTTTAAAACATCTTGTATTAACAGTACAAGGTTATGCTGATACCTGGTCATCCCCGAAGGATAAGTCTTTGCAAGTTCAACTACACGCAGAGCATGTCCCCACAAGGAATTAAAAACTTCAACATTTTTGCAATATTTTTCATCACACGATAGCTCATCTTTACATTCAATCTGAATTGGGATAATGGCACGAGTGTCTTTAGGCATAGAAGTTATGTAACCCTGGAAGACAAACATAAGAAATAAATCACAACTACCAACAAACAAGAGACGTTATAAAGAAATTACTTGGAGAACTTTACATTCAGAATGTGCAATCATAAATCATGTGTGGCTGTGCCTTTAAGGTGACAGTATTACCAGAACAGAGAGAGGGAAAGGAACAATCACATAATATAAAGAAAAAGGAAATAATATTAAAGTTCACTAATATAAGTAACAGAAAGCAGTTTGCTCATATTCATGTTGCCTTATCATGCTCGGAAACTGGAGACGTCATTATTGAATAAGATGGTCAACATTTAAAACTGAAGTATATGATTATCGGGAAAATTAATCGAGATGCAAACTGTGTATTTTATTAAGCGAGCTCCATTACCTCAAAGCTCATGTTGAACATTTCCATCAAAGGAGAAAGATATTGAGCTAACTCCCGTGGTAAATAACCCAGAACAGTATCATATGCAGAATCTGCATAAAGAACCTGCTCAAAAGGTACAACTCACTTAAATAACAAAGCAAGTGGATGTCAAAGTGAGCACAAGATCAGATAAGAAAACTGAACCTTGACAGCATTTGGATCCTTAACATTCTCAGGGTCTCTGGAGAGACGTATTGTTGCCCCAGAATCTAAATCCTTTACACCACTAAACTTACGACCAACGATGAATGTATGAAGTAACACCTTAGATATGTCACAGTCCTCCACAGGTTTCTCCACAACATAGTTAGGCATCTCATTCTCCAAAGACGACGACAGTGAAACACGCTTATAGAGGGTTGAGTCATCAGTGAGAGGGCTGTCCATACAACTTGCTAATTGATCACTTCGCAAAGAGACAGAATCTATAGAAGCATCGTTTTGATAATCATCATTCTCTTCAAAATCATGTGAAGCATTCAAGTGGTGAATTGTGTCACAAACAACACTCTTGCCAGGATCAGTTAGAATATCTTGATTTCCATTGTCATCTGGTTGAACAGAATGAAATTCGACTTTGGGTCTCAAGAAGTTTAACTGAAGAAATGTGCGCTGGCTCAATTTACGTTTCTTTCCCCTAGATAGGCACTCATCTGAAATCATCAATGCAATAGTGACCATCTTAACAAGAAACAACATATTAAATGAAGGATATTAACAGAAAGCATAGCATAAAAGGTAGCTAGCTCTATTTTAACTTCTCCAACTTTCACTGTTTCACTAGGAGGGGACAAAAATAGAAGGGAAAGAAAAACAGAAAATGCCAAGAGACCTATGATATACAAGTTAAAATATAAAAGAAAAAGATATAGGTAGAGAATCCAAGAGTAGAGATGGCATTTCAATTTTTTTAATTGTCCAATGACTATACTCGAATATATCTTAGCTGGGTAAAACGAGCAATGAAGACTCAGTTTGTCTAGATTCATTAGCTTTCTTCAGAATTTTTCAGAAATTCAAAAGACCTTATGAACTCTCAATGCCATTGATAAAAGCTTTAATAGTTAAACTTTAGCAAAAGGTCCTCAAAATAAGTAGGCACTATGTGCAATGTATAAATGCCAAATCATATGCATAATTGTTTGTTTTAGCTAAGAAGAACCATATTAAACACTGCTTATAATGAAGGAAAAAGAAAGAAGAAAATATTGAAGTAATTCATGGAAAGACTTGACGTAGTCAAAGTAATACAGACTGACACATCGTGAATCTTTACTTGTTGCTCAAAAATCATGTATAGCTAATAAACTACAATTGCAATTTGCAGTATCCTTTCTAAATGGAAATTTACATAGCCAAAAAATTTAAATTACATAAAATAAAATGCTATAAACCTATGAAACAAATGCAGTTACAAGCTAAAACTTGGAAGCTGCGATGAGAGCATGTTTAGCTAAGCTTAAGAAGTTAGCTTATAAGTGAATAAGTAAATTTTAAAGATGAATAAGTAACTTTTTGTACTTAAAAGTAAGAAAGAGTAAAAGTGCGCAACCCAAATGAGAATTAATTATGCCGTTATCTTGTCCAGGAAGCTGTGCTCCACAAACAGGACAATTCACCGATTCCTCCGAGCCACCACCTTGAAATTTCTCCACTGAATCTTTCATCTCGCTTTTATCTTCTTTGCATTGATTCTAACATTTCCGGAAAAATTAGTAAATTACATGACGAATTTAGATCATTTCTCGTAATTAGAAATACTATAATTAATAAATAATACCTGTGGAGTAGGGGCGGAGAGGGAGAGGAAGGACTGGCGGTGGGGTAGGAAACGTCGTCGTTTGCCGATCAATCTGATCAGGCTCTCGCGTCCTTTCAGCATATTTTCTCCTCTCTTTTGTTTTTGTTTGAGCCCTATAAGGGCGGATATATGTAGACGCGGGAAGTCAGAAGGCGGGTTATTTGGTATATAATCCCGCTAGAAAGACTTTTTGGGTATTACCATGCTGTCCGTTATCTAACTTCGTATAATAATCCAACAATGCTACATGTACAACACATGAATTACAACATTGTGTTACAATCATTCACAAAGGAGATGGGTTGCGATTAAAATAATAGTGGCCCCACCTCCTATGTGAGAGTTTGTAATCCAACATTATACAAGGAGAATTATTCATAATAATAATTACGTATAAAAGAGTGGGGGTTTGGTTACTGTTGATAAGCCGAATGGCCATGTAAGTCTAGTGATCCACTAAAGATGAATTTTGACTAATGGGTATTAAGTTTTCATGGAATTAAATTGTAGAGCCCGAAAGTTTGTTTCAGATTGTTGATGGACCGACTTGAAACAAATGAAAGATAATAAATGGTCTTTATCTTATAAATATATGGGT
>CAIGRF010225872.1:14685-30063 GCA_903798235.1 Fraxinus ornus | reverse complement strand
AAAAAAAAAAAAAAAAAAAAACACCGCCTACAGATTCATCACCACCGTCCAAAACATACCTCCGCTAACCCACACACATAATCCGCCACCACACCCACAGATCCGCCACCCACACACAACCCAAAAACCACCTCCACCTCCACCACTACCTAAACACAACCCAAAACCACCCATAATAGATCTGCCACCAACAACAGCCACACACACATCCATCACCAACAGATCTGCCCGCCACAGCCACAGCCACCGTTAACCTATCACAACAATAACAAAAAACAACCACCACCACACAGATTGCCATCACCACCACAAGACCGTCGCCACAGATCCACCAGCACACGATCCAATTGGGAAGTACAAGGATGAAGTACTTTGTGATGTTGTTCTAATGCATGCAGGTCACATATTATTAGGTAGGCCGTGGCAATTTAATAGGAAGGTCACTCATAACGGGTTCAAGAATAGGTCTTCTTTTGTAAAGAACACAAAAACTATTACTCTTGTACTGTTGACTCCAAGACAAGTGTGTGAAGATCAAATGAAATTGAAAAAAGAGAATGATTTAAAAAATTGTGAGGTTGAGAGTTCAAAAAAAAGATGATGAAAAGAAAAATAAGAATGAAAAGAAAATGAGAGAAAAACAAAAAAAACAAGTGAGTTTTTATGCTAAGGCGAGTGATGACAAGAGTGCTTTTCATACAAACCAGCCTATATTTGTACTCTTGTACAAAGAAGCGTGTTTTAATACTAACGACCCTGACAAATATGCCTAGCGTTGTCTCTTTCTTGTAGGAATATGATGACATGTTTCCTAACGATGTGTTGAGTGGATGATCACCTATTACAGAAATAGAGCATCAAATTGATTTTTTACCAGGTACAACAAGTCCTAATCGACCATCCTATAGGAGTAACCTGGAGGAGACAAAGGAACTTCGAAGGCAAGTTGAAGAGTTGTTAGCCAAAGTACACGTGAGAAAAAGCATAAGTCCGTGCATGGTACCTGTGCTACTTGTGCCTAAGAAGGTTGTGACAATGAGAATGTGTGTTGATTGCAGGGCTATCAACAACATTACGGTAAAATATATATATCAGATTCCTAGATTAGATGACGCATTGGATAAATTGCATGGGTCATGCATTTTCACAAAAAAAATGATTTGAAAAGTGAGTATCATCAAATTAAGATAAAAGATGGTGATGAATGGAAAACTATCTTTAAAACTAAATATGGATTGTATGAGTAGTTGGCAATGTCTTTTGGCTTAACTAATGCATCATGTTCATTTATGAGATTAATGAATCATGCATTGCGTGCGTTTATAGGCAGATTTGTTGTGGTTTATTTTGATGATATTTTGGTGACTTAGATGAACATATTGATCATTTGCATTGTGTACTTGATGTTTTGAGAAAAGAAAAACTATACGCCAATGTAAAGAAATGTTCATTTTGCATGGACAAAGTCCTGTTTTTTAGTTATGTTGTTAGAGCAAAAGGAATTGAGGTGGATGAGGAAAAGGTGAAGGCTATCAAGAAATGTCCCACACGTAAGTCAATCACTGAGGTAAGAAGTTTTCATGGTTTGGCTAGTTTATATCGCTGACCTATCAAAGATTTTAGTACACTAGCCGCACCACTTATTGGAATTGTTAAAAAATCCTTAGGTTTTAGATGGGATAGTGAGAAAGATCATGTGTTTCATAGTATTAAAGATAGGTTGTGTGGTGCTCCTCTATTAGAATTAACTAATTTTTCTAAAACTTTTGAAATTGAGTGTAATGCCTCACGAATAGGTATTGGAGCTATTTTAATGCAGAAGAAGCGATCACGAGCCTATTTTAGTGAAAAGCTAAATGGGGCAGCTCTGAACTACTCGACATATGACAAGGAACTTTATGCATTGGAAACTTGGTAACATTCCCTTTGTCTGAAAGAACTTGTCATACATACCGACCATGAGTCATTGAAACACTTGAAAGGACAAGGTAAGTTGTATAGAAGGCATGCCAAGTGGGTTGAATGCACTGAGACCTTCCCTTATGTAATCAAATACAAACAAGGTAATTAAAAAGTTTTGTCGACGATGCATTATGGAGAAAATATGCCCTTGTCTCCACATTAAATGCAAAGTTATTGGGATTTGAATATGTTAAGGAATTGTATGCTGATGATGATGAATTTGCTAATGTGTATGGAACTTGTATAAAAGCATCATTTTGTAAGTTCTATAGACTAGATGGGTACTTGTTTCGAGAGAATAGACTTTGTGTGCCTAATAGCTCTATGCGTAAGTTGCTTGTGCGTGAAGCACGTGGAGGTGGTTTAATGGGTCATTTTGGTGTAAGGAAGACTTTAAACATGTTGCATGAACATTTTTTTTGGCCAAAGATGAAACGTGATGTGGAGAGAGTTTGTGCAAAATGTGTTACATGTAGCGAGGCCAAATCTAGAGTCTTACCACATGGATTATACACTACTTTGTCTGTACCAAGAGTGCCTTGGGTAGATATTTCTATGGAATTTGTTTTAGGCTTGCCTAGGTCAAGGAATGGTAGATATTAGATTTTTGTGGTTGTTGATAGGTTTTCTAAGATAGCACATTTCATATCTTGTCATAAAATCGATGATGCAACCCACATCGCTGATTTGCTCATTTGAGAGATAGTACGGCTCCATGGTGTTCTTAGTAGTATTGTGTCCGATCGTGATGTTAAGTTCCTTAGCTATTTTCGAAAAGTCTTGTGGGAAAAGCTGGGAACTAAATTGTTATTTTCGACTATTAGTCATCCCCAATCAGATGGACAAACCGAGGTACTGAATAGAACTTTATCTACTTTGTTTTGTACTATAATTCAAAAGAACCTGGAAAATTGGGAGGATTGTTTGTCATTCATTGAATTTGCATATAATTGGAGTGTTCATTCTACTACTGATTTTTCACTATTTGAGATTGTTTATGATTTTAATCTACTAACTCCTTTGGGCTTGTTGCCTTTACGAATTAATAAAATGGCTAATTTGGATGGTCAAAAGAAGGTTGAGATGGTGAAGAAACTCCATGAAAGTGTATAGCAAAACATAGAGAAGAAAAATGAGCAATATGCGATAAAATCCAACAAGGGCCGTAGATAAGTCATATTTGAACCAGATGATTGGGTATGGGTGCATATGAGAAAGGAAAGATTTCCAATCCATAGGGGGTCCAAGCTATCTCCTAGAGGGGATGATCCATTTCAAGTCCATGTGTCACGCAGTGGAATGCTTAGACAGGTTCAATAATAATATATACAAGTTGGATATTCCACGCGAGTATAACATTACTGCTACATTTAATGTTTACTATCTTTCTCCTTTCGATGTAGGTGACGATTTGAGGTCGAATCCTTTTGAAGAGAAAGGGAATGATGAGAATCAACACACACCATAAAAAGATCCATTCCATGTTTCAATTGGGCCTATTACAGGAGCAAGATCCAAGAAGATCGAAAAAGCACTTAATGGGCTGATTCAAGAGATATGAGTTGATTCTAAAATGGGACATTCCAAGCTTGGACCAAAGGGAGATGAAGGCATAATAAATTTAATCCTAGCTAAGGGGCTGATCTTTCTTAAATTGGGCATAATTTCCTAGGGAAATGGCATGGATTAAGGACTGATTATTGCTTGATTTGGGCATAGAATTAGAAGGAGAAACTGGTTGTTCACTTTCTAACTTCAGACCAATTAAGTGGCTGATTTACTTGCATATTTAAGACATTCCTTAAACGTGATTTTCTTGACCATTTCAGTCTATTATTGGCATGGAGGAGCTGCTGAATTTCATAACCAAATTAGTGTTAATTTTAGGCTTCTATTTTTAGTCCTTTTTATCTACTTTCCTATTTTGAAACCAAGTTATTCTCATTTCCTTATAGTGGACGTGTAGGCCTGAAAATGTGGTTGATTTTAGTCTTAGGTCCTGTTTGATAGCCTCTATTTTCTATGGAAGTTGGAATTTTTTTTCCATTTTCTATCTTTTTAGTTGTTTGATAGGTATAATTTTCTTGGAAATTGGTTTTCCACTTGGGGTGCTCACGTGACTCATTTTCTTGGAAACTGATGAAAACTTTTTCCCACCAATTTGGTGGGAAAAGTTTTTCCAGGTTGCTGCTGCGTTTTTTTTTTTTTTTTTGGCAATGAAAACAAATGTCATAACCAATTTAATTATAAAAAAAAAATCACTTTAATGGACAATTTTCATGTAAAACAAAGCCAAACGAACACTAAACTTTGATTAAATAGATGATTTTTTGGAATTTTTTTTTTTTTTTTTTTTTTAACTTTTTGGCAACGGAAACAAATTTTATAACCAATTGTGGAAAAATATTATCACTTAAATGGACAATTTTCATGTAAAACAAAATCAAACGAATACAAAAATTTAAAATTTTTCGGGTGGAAAATTATACCAATCAAACACACTTAATTAACAATCTCCTGTAAAATAATTTTTAGGCAATTACTTTTCCTGAAATTCATTTTCTTTCCACCCATTTTCCACCCTTACAATCAAACGGACCCTTATTTTCATTATAAATAGTATGTACTCTTTGAAATAAAAGAAACATTGAATTTGATAAAAAAAAATAAATAAATAAAAGTGAGGTTTGTTTATCCCATTTGTTCTTCATAGAACTTGTGAACTTATCAAGGATTTTCCCTTGTGGATTTCAAATTTTATATCTTCAGTTCGTGATTCAATTATCATCGTTGGGTCGATATTTTTCTATCACAACTCTAAATTTTAGCTTTCTTGGGTAAGTATTCCAATATTATTTGTTGGATTTCAAAGCGTGTCGATTGAGGCTCGTATCACAGCTGTTGAGCAGTAAGTCCGAAGTCAACATCTCTATCCTCCCCGCTACTATCCTGCTATCACTAGTTTGTCTATGCCACTGTCATACGCTGCCAGCCTGCCACCAACATCTCCAGTTGCCGTCCATTTTCGATTTGTTCACTTGTGTTTGGCAAGTTTTAAATTTGCTTTATTTTTTACACTACTATTTTATTTACCATTTCCTACTTTTTAGTAGTTTAGTTATATTTTCGGGTATGATATAAAAAAAATATAAAGTATAAAATTAATTAATTAATTTAAAATATATAAATAAATAAATAAACAAACAAACAAACAAAAACATAAATAAAATAAAATAAAAATAATAAAAATGAATCTCAAGGACATTGAATACTCCAATGAGACCATATCTCAACTTTTAGAGAACCATCTTAACCATAGATAGAACTGCTCAAATCTATCTGACTCCAAATCCGGTTTCGATGAGTTTTTGCACGATTTTGATATTGAGAACCGAAGGATGTATTTGTTACTAAGTTTTTTGAAGGCTTTGAGGCTTGACCTTAAACAAGTCATCATACTCAATTAGTACTCCTTCAAGGATACTCTCCACAAAGCCATCGAATATGAGTGGTACAATCGATCAACATATGCATGATGTAATGCATTGGAGTCGGAAACTTGTACTATTAGTCTAAACTTGTTTTGGCGACTCCGAGCCCTAGGGAGCCGCCACCCACCAAACCGCCCAATTCACCACCTATTTCGTCAGGAAAAGCCACCTACACCGGTGCCTCTTCACCCATAACAACATCCAATACAGTAAATAAACATATAGTAATAGATTCAAGCAAAAAAGAAGAAGATTTGAATAAAAAAAAAATCTCAGCATGCAACCCAATGCACCCGTTCAACCATTTCTGTCAAAATTTGAAAACGGGACTACTAACATGAAGTTAGAAAACCCAAAAACCCATGAAGTGGTGTCATCGGTGTCTAAATTGGCCGAAATCGCGACCTCGTCTTTCGTGCCTCAAAAAACTATTTTTGATTAATCACTATGTAAACTACTTACAAGTATACGTGCTGAACGATGAGATTCCCTATCATATGACACAACTTCGACAAAACATTCATGGTAATCTGTTGTCGAACACGCCCCTACCGACGATTTTCAGTTCCACCCAGTTCATCGAGAATCTCGAATTTCGACTGGTGTAGATTTCACATCTGCCCACATGCTACTCCGCTCGACTTAGCTTGAAATTCTGCTTATGGGTGTGAAAATTAGAATTTTATGCATTGGGTGACTTTGGCTTGAAAATGACCTATGCTACCACAGTCTCAAGGCGTCGGGCATCTCTCAGGCGGGGAGAAGTTTTCGAAAGTCATTTGCATCAGTTTTACAGGCCATAGACGACTCTTCTATTACTGTGTTTGCTACTAATGAACCCTTTACACGTGACTGAATCAACAGTTGAATTAATCTGAGGAGGCTACCTTAACTGATCCCTATAAGTACTCACTTGTAGGGAAATGCTCCCACCGCAATCCAACAATAAGGAGAGTGTGTGAGATCTTTTCTAAGTTTGGTCTCTGTGGTAACTTTGAGGTTAGGTTGATTGAGACTGTAAACATATTCATCCATCTTACACACGAGGAGGATTACAGTAGGTTGTTCCTTAAGCCCTTATAGTATATTGGCAGGTGTCCGATGAAGGTCGTTAAGTGGACATGTGATTTTAGACTTGAGCAGGAGACTCTAATAGTTCCCGTATGGGTTTCATTTCCCTTACTTTCCGTACATCTGAGTGCTAAAGGTTCATATTTGCTCTATCTAGGGCAATAGGAATGCCCTTTAGGATCGATTAGGCCACTAGTGATTTGAGAAGACCTAGTGAGGCTAGGATATGCATTAAGATGAATTTGGAGCACAGATTACCTGACAAGGTTTGGATTGAGCGCGGTGGTAACTTTAGCTTTTGGCAGATAGTCATTTATGAGAAGCGGCTTGCTTTTTGCTTCAGTTGTCGACATATGGGCTATTTTTATGATCAATGTACTTCAGGGACATCTTCTCCTCCCTCCCAGCCCCCTTCACTATTCCCATTGCTAGTAGGATTGACGAAGGTAAAGGCAATGTGACATTTGTGGAGCCAAGAAAGCAATGGGTGCCAGTTTCAGCAGCGCCTTCCATGTTTGCCACTACTTCTATCACAATCATGATAAAGTTTGTATCTACATCGATAGTTCCTACCACAATCTCGAGCACAATAGCTCTAGATGTACCACCAATTACTCATTCAGCGACTCTGCCTATACCAGAGGCTCTTATTGAGGTGTCCCCTCTCTTTAATATTACTACTACAACTGTTATCCTACCCCTACTACGGAGGTATTCCCTGAGTTGATACATCAGTTCTTGTTACAAAACAAGTCAATACCAGAATTGCTCTGATATCACTTGTTACAAAAACAAGCCAATACCAGAATTGCTCTGATACCGCTTGTTAGGATTGATACCACTTGTTGTGACACCAATTACCGGATTGAGGTGTTGAAGTTATATGGAAAAATAATAAAGTATGTGATCAAGAATAAAAAAATAAAAGAAGACAAGAATATGGCAGAGGAATTAAGAGATTTTATTACACCACAAGAATAATGGAGACGAGAGAGAAATATTATAATGATCATATAATCTAGTAATCATAAATCTCACACTATTAAATTGTATAGAAGAGCCTAGTATTTATAGAAAACATGTAGGGGACGTCCAAGACCTCTTGATAAAGTTGTTGATGAAGTAGGATGCCAAAAACTGAGTCCAAAACGAAGTAGGAGAAAAAAAACGAGAAAAACACACATTCGGGCCGAAAAACATGTTGCGGGCCGGACCCGGCCCGGGCCCCGGCGCCTTGGCGCCCGGGGTTCTGCTCCAAAATTTACCCCTCGGTTAATGCTCCGAAAAGTGTATTTTTCCATCCAAAAATCTTCCTTCAAGTCAAACTCCTAATTATCATTGAAATTTGATCTTCTTATGACTCCACTAGCATTCCAAACTTGAATTCATCATGATGTGCACTTCAATTAGAATTCAATTACTTCAAATACATCAACAAAAGAATTCGGGTCACACCCAAATTCTAACAATCTCCACCTTGATAGGAATTCCACCAAGGAATGAACTAGCTTCTTCAACAATAACCAAAAATTTAATTTCTCCAACAAAACACAAAATACAAAATATTCCACCTCTTCCAATGAATCCAAGCACTACTCTGCAGAATTACCTTAGATTCCAAAAAATCATAATGATTTTGAATTAACTAAAATGGGTTGTAACACACCCCAAAGTAGAATCAATACCAAATGCTTTTACAGAAGGCCCATTGCTAGATTGTACACCTTCTACTCCATTTAAAGCATGCTCAACAAAATCAACATCCACATACCTTGTTCCACTTGGTCTGTCCCTAGCAGTTGAATACAATGGCACCGCAGGTGATGATGGCAAAGCGGCATTACCCATATCTTCGAAATTCCACTTAGTTTTATTCTTCAAATCTAACCATTTATGAGCTCCTAAAGGTACTGTACCAAACTGAATGTCCATTACGGTACTGAACCTGTGTTGATTGACTTTTCTAGATTCTGCACGACCCTGCAAGATGTATAACCGGGACCTTTTATGTCCCTCAAATACAATTTGGGCACCCTTACAAACCTTCAAAGCTCCACCTCCACCAAAGAACTCATAACCCTTTGAATCAAGGGTAGACAATGAGATGAGATTCTTCTTTAAATCTGGAACATGTCGAACCTGGCCAAGTGTTCTAATTGTCCCATCCAAAAGCTTCAATCTGACTGTACCAATTCCAGCAACCCGACAAGATGCGTTGTTTCCCATAACCACGACACCTTTGGAAACAGTTTCATATGTAGCAAACAAGTCCTTATTAGGACACATATGAAACACACATGCTGAATCAAGAATCCAATCCTCTTCCGGTTTAGACTCAATGTCAGAAATAGCTAAGAGTTCTCCATCACTTACAACGTTCTCTGCGATGTCTGCTTCGCCTGAAGTATCTGAATGTCTACTTGCAGCCATCCTTTCTTTATTCTGCAATTTGTAGCAATCCTTCTTCAAGTGCCCCTTCTTCTTGCAGTAGTTACAAATTTGATTACT
This sequence comes from Fraxinus ornus, assembly GCA_903798235.1. NCBI lineage: Eukaryota > Viridiplantae > Streptophyta > Magnoliopsida > Lamiales > Oleaceae > Fraxinus > Fraxinus ornus. The sequence continues at coordinate 21,031 of CAIGRF010225872.1, read as the reverse complement.
AAAATTAGTCTTCGATCTGCCCCTTCCAGAACCACCATGAGCAATTAGGCCTTCTCCATATCTGGCCTCAGAAACCAAATGCTTCATCTTCTCTTTTGAATACAAAGCATCATACACCTCCTCTATGGTGAGAGTATCACGACTATATAAGATCGTGTCTCTAAAAGAAGAAAACGAAGCGGGCAACGAACACAATAGGATCAAGGCCAAATCTTCTTCATCATACTCTACTTCCAAAGTTTCCAAATCAGCGACGATCTCTTTAAATACAGCCAGGTGATCTTCCAATGATCCTCCTTCTGTCATGCGATGAGAATATAAACGCTGCTTGAGGTTCAACTTACTTGTCAGACTTTTAGTCATGCACAATTGTTCTAACCTCAACCATAAAGCAGCTGCTGAATTCTCCTTCAAAACGTCCTGAAGAATAGTATTTGATAGATGAAGATGAATGTGAGAAATTGCCTTTTTATCCTTCCGTAATTTTTCCTCCGCGGTCAAAGTTGTGGGCATCTTGTCAATTCCCAACAACACATCATCCAAATCCAGTTGTGCAAGTACTGCACGCATCTTAACCTGCCATAGCGAAAATCTAGTGCTCCGATCCAAAAGCGGAATGTCATACTTCATGGAAGCCATCACGAACAAAAAACTTCGAACAATTCAAACCTTGCGCTCTGCGGAAACGAACCTTGGCTCTGATACCACTTGTTACAAAAACAAGCCAATACCAGAATTGATCTGATACCGCTTGTTAGGATTGATACCACTTGTTGTGACACCAATCACCGGATTGAGATGTTGAAGTTATATGGCAAAGAAATAAAGTATGTGATCAAGAACAAAAGAATAAAAGAAGACAAGAATATGGCAGAGGAATTAGGAGATTTTATTGCACCACAAGAAATAATGGAGAAGAGAGAAAATTACAAAGATCCTATAATTCTAGTAATCTATTTTCTCACATGTAATTGTGTTACTAAATTGTATAGAAGAGCCTAGTATTTATAGGGAACATGTAGGGGACGTCCAAGACCTCTTGGTAGAGTTGTTGATGAAGTAGAATGCCCAAAATACGAGTCCAAAACGAAGTAGGAAACAAATCGCGGAAAAAACGGAAACAGGTGCCGGGCGCTTGAGCGCCACACCCCGGGCGCTTGAGCGCCGGGGGTGGCGCTTGAGCGCCATACCCATGGCGCTTGAGCGCCGGGTCTGGCGCTTGAGCGCCACAGGTATGGCGCTTGAGCGCCGGTTCTCGGGCAAAAATTGTCAAACTTGTTCCAAACCAAATCTTCTCAACTCCGAACTCTTCTTCAAGTCCAATATCAATTTCCAACTCCCAATAGGCTTCCAAAATAGAACTTCAACTTGATATAGGATTCCAATAGCATTCCAAACTTGAATTCTTCATGATGTGCACTTCAATTAGAAGTCTTCAATACTTCAAATACTTCAACAAAAGAATTCGGGTCACACCCAAATTCTAACAGTTCTCCTAAATTAGGAACATACACAGAGGATTTTCAATCATCACAGGGATCATAATCCATCTTATTGATAAGTACAAGAACAACACCTCAAGTCACCCTAGCACATTGGCTACGTCTAAGATTCGTTCGGAGCAATCAGATATCAAGTAGATGTTGATTGATCATTTCATGAAGGTGTACGGCCTGAAAGTTGGACACGCTAGTGATCATTTGCTAAAAAAACTACACACAACGAGGTCCTTCAACCTTCGTCTACATTCACCCGTCACGTCCTAATCTACCTACCACTCTTGGTAATGTCTTGGTGTCAACTTAGTTATACATCTTTATTTGTATATATTGTATTTGTTGGCATAACCTCCAACGGACAATGATGTTTAACTGTTAATTGCATAGGCTTTTACCAAAGATTAAAATGTGAAATCAACACCACAATTGTTTGGCTCGACCCAAAAATAAATTGGGCCATTTGAAGCAAGAGTAAAAATCGACCAAAGGAATATTCTAAACGGAGGAAGGTGCAAGCTTTCTCTGATTTTCAAGATAGGGAGAGCGGACAAAGCAGATGATTTGGGAATGATTTTGGGTAAGAAGAGCGTATACTTGTTCACGAAAATATGTTTCGAATTTAAATCACCGCAAGTGCACGGTTCGTTGACAAGTAATAAAGTGGAAATCCTAGAATTTCGAGTATCGTTCCCACGAGGATTGATTTAACTTGATTTCTATTATCAAGACCTTAACCAAATTTATCAAACTCAAGATGGTTGGTTATTTGAATTTTATGACTAAAATGCAATCTAAGCTAATGTGGCTAAATAAATGCAAAATTATGTTGAATGCAAAAGTTTGATGTCCTAGTCTGCTTCTTGAAGCCCGATGCTCGAAAACACCCAGTCTTGACCACACTGAGAAACTTCTCTACCATTTGGATCGGAGAATGCTCGATCGACAAAAAAGAAGAGTAGCCTCCCTAGAACCTGGCAAAGTCATTATCAATGAATTCCCGAGCAATTATCAACCAAGATGGTTTGGCGGAAAGGTGAAAAGCACTAAATGTTTCTTCTCGGACTTCGGAGAAATAAGTGCTGCTGCCTCTCTGCTCCTTCTACCTTTGCTTATCCTGCTTGGGTCTCGCTCACGGATCTCAACCACGAGACTAAGAATCACGCTTACGAGGCTCTGGCCTTTCTGATGATATTATATGTGATCTTAAAATCCGATCCGAATAAAAAAAAAAAGGCTGATGGTACTCTAGGCTTCACTTCTTCAAAGGGCATATTATTTATAACCCAGAAAAAGTTGCCCACCTCGATCCCCGATCAAAAAGAGTCTCCTGCACTTTTTCTCTAAGTGAAGACGTTTCTTGTCTATCATTGATGATTATTTGATAAAAGTGTGGGTTTATCTTTTAAAAGATAAGTCTAACACTTTTCACACCTTCAATAATTGGAAAAGAGAAGTTCATAATCTAATTGTTAATAAGTTCTTGAGGACATACGATGGGCTAGAGTTTTGTACACTGAATTTGTTAATATGCGTAAAGAAAGTCGAATAACAAGGTATAAGACAGTTCCTTACACTCCGTAGCAAAATGAGGTAGTTGAAAGGAAGAATAGAACCCTACTTAATAGTGTCCCAATATCATTTTGGGTTGAAGTTGTTATAGCTGCTTGTTATTTGATTAATTTGTCTCTATCTGTTGTATTGAATGGTGATATTCATCATAAAAAATGATCTGGTAAGCTTACAGATTATTCCGTGATTAGGACTTTTGGTTATACTACATTTTCTTATCAAAAGTAAGGAAAAGCTTGAACCTAGAGTAAGGAAATGTGTTTTTCTAGGTTATCCCAAGGGTGTTAAGCGATATAGGTTGGGATAAAAGTCAAAAGGGTGATCAGATCATTGTGTGTCGAGACATCACATTTAGCAAGGCTGAAATATCATGTTTAAAAACTCATTTTTAACTTGTGCATAAAAAAAGAGAAAAACGAAGAGAGACATAGTGGGGTAGAGTTAGGAAAGTCAAGCACACATTTCAATATCACTTCTAATGAGGTGGAGACCCAAATTTAACAACCCAAGATAGAGAATGGAGAAGAAATAGTGATAAAGAGCACCCTGAGGAGTGAAATTTCTTAGCAGAATATCATTTAAATAGAAACGGAGATAGCCTAGAATATTCGGATATGAGTCTGAGTTAGATTTTGCATATTCTAGCTATAAGTAGCTAGCTGATAGAGAGCCAAATATCTTTAAGGAGGCGATGGAGAGTGAACCATTAGAAGAGTGGTTGAAAGCAATGAGAGATGAATGTGTTCCTTAGAAAAGAATCAAACTTGAAAGTTAGTATCTAGACCTAAAAATAAATCAACAGTTAATTGTAAGTAGGCTTTAAGGTTAAGAAGAGTACTAGTACATCTGAACTCTTAAGGTATAATGTTAGGTTAGTGTCTAAAGGATACACACAGAAGGAGAGTATTGATTATAATGAGATTTTTTACTAGTTGTTAAGTATACAACTATTAGGGTCATGGTTGCATTAGATGCACATTTTGATTGGAAATTTGAATAACTTGATGTGAAAATTGTTTTTTTGCATGGTGAATTTGATGAAAAAAAATATCATGAATCAACTTAAAGGTTTTAAAGACAAACAAAAACCTGATCATGTGTAGCTTAAAGCAATCACCTAGACATTGGCATAAAATATTTGATTATTTTATACTATTTATAGGGTTTCAAAGAAGTAAGTTTGATCACTGCTTGTAATTCCTACATGATGATGCTAATATTGATTATGTGTTTCTATTGCTCTATGTTGATGATATGCTCTTGGTTGGATCATCTTCTAAATGGATAAGTAAGATAAAAATAAATTTGAATAGTGAATTTAACATGAAAGATCCAGAAGCAAAGAGAATCATATATATGAAAATTGAAAAAGATAGGTCAATTTCTATGTAGTTTTTGCATCAAACTCCTCGTGTTTCAAAAATGTTAAAAGAATTTGGCATGCATGATTGCAAACATGTTACGTTACCTTTAGCTAACCATGTATTGTTCATTAGTTGGATAGCCCTTTTAATTGTGTTAGCCCACTTCACTTATCTTGGCCCATCTTGTGTTGGCCTTATTCTTATATATACCCATTTGCTTGTTTGAGATAAACTATGTGTTTGCAATTGAGATTGAAGGTATACGCCTTTTTACTCCTTTTCTTGGTGAAACCATGACCCTAAACTGCTCTCTTTCTTCTTCTTCTTCTTCTTCTTCTTCTTCTTCTTTTTGTGTGATATTGTAGCCACCATTTTCCCTTTGTGGGTTATACAATTGGACAACCATAGTGAACATTTGTGGGTTGAGCAATTAATTATTCGGGTGTTTGATATTGGTTTGAGAAATCAAGCATGTTCTTGCACGGAAATAAAAAATCTTGGTGTATGTTTTCGTGTCAATTTACATGTTTATACTATTTATAGTTGTTGAATCAATAAATACACACCACGAACCTTGCTATCTTCTTGTAAGGGATAAATAATGTGAAGGGATAACCAAGTGTAAAAGGCTAGCATAAAGAAAGCAAGTGACTCTTCCATCCAAGTTGGCTAGAAGCCGCTAATAAGACACGTAAGCCAATGAGTAAAACACAATACTCTAATACAATCAGTTACAAGTTAGCCAATTAAGGGTCTCTATATATCATTTACTCAAAATGACCACATCACCGCAAGGTCCAAAGGGAAATCTATAAGAATTAATCTACTTGTACAATGATAGTTGACAAGATTCGTTGACAATGTTTGATGTGGAAGAATTTGGATGGTTGATTTAAAAAAACAATTTTTGAAATTTTCTGAATTAGATGAATAAGATGATGTCAAATCATGTTTGTTAACCAATACTGTCAACCATCATTGTACATTTAGCATGATTGAATTTATAAATACTTCCATCCAAAACAAAAGAAACATGAAAAATCAAATTATCTCCCTCACAAATAGTCATTTCTCCTTTTACTCAAGTTTGAGCATCAAAACTAGTGAGTATAGGATTCAAAGATCCTTGCTACGTGAGAGAAATTTGTTGATCTGATTTCTATCATTAAAAATACTCGTGTCTATATAGATGATCTTATTGTCCAGATAATACATAAAGTTCGTTACTCAATTTGTCTCACATTTATCTGCTAGGTTTTCTATAAAAGACCTTGAGACACTCATATTTTATTAGGGCTGAGGCTACATCCACTAAAGCAATCCTTTTCCTCTCACAACCAACAGTATTGTAATATTTTACCTCGAACTTAGATGATAAATGTCAAGGCATTCGAGACTCCACTTTTCACCTTACCTAATATCAGCATGATGGGAGCTAATTATCTAGTGCTAGTGAGTATGGACAAGTTGTTGGTAGTACGCAGTATGTTGTTTTTACAAGAACAAATTGGCCCCATACACTATCTACTACATAGCACTAGCAAACCGTTAAGTGTCTTCTTAGACATCTTTGTGGGACATTAACGTCTTGTTTCTTTGAGATCTTTCACCTCTTGGGAAGCATGCCTTCTCAAGGCTTATTGTGTTACAGCCCATTTTTTAGTCAAAGTCAAGAGTTGAATTGTCTAAGTCAAAGTCAATTATAGAGTTAAATTGGAATAAGTTATTTTCTTGGGACTTAATTTTAAAGTTGGGAAAGAAAAAGATTTTAAGGGATTTAATTGGAAGTTGTGGACTTACTTAAACTAGCATAGGAAGTTCAAGGGCTTTTGGTGCAAATACTCCATTAATTATACCAATTTCTAGACATTTCCACTCCATTCCCTCATTCCACAGACTCCTTCACGCAGAGAA
>CAIGRF010225815.1:40923-51175 GCA_903798235.1 Fraxinus ornus | reverse complement strand
TTTTTTTTGTTTTATTTAAATTTGAGAGTATATTGGTCATTTTACACTGAAAAACAGTGAAAATGACGTTTTCCACATTAAAACGTTGAAATAAAGGCGAAAATGCAAAAAAATGAAAGGTTGGGACGTTTTGCACAAACGTAGTGATGTTTTGTGCTAATAAGCCTTGTCGGTTTTAACTCTACTCGAGTTTGGTGGTAGTGATTTATTGTTTCGATTTTAAGGTATATGATTAGTCCCCGCCGTGCCAATTGCTTGTGAAAATATCTAAAACAATTCGGGTTCATTCATTTCGCCGGAACCAAGGTGAGCATTCACAACATTCTGAAGAATTGTATGATTTTGGGCGTTATGTTCTAAATTTTTTAACTAGTATTGGTGACACAAACAACCAATTTGGTGTTAAAGGAATTGAAAGTGCTGAAAAGGTAACTTTTGCAAATTCCTTTCATGACCAGGATAACATAAACAAAAAGGAGAAAGTCAACTTTTGGGCTTGATCAAACTTTTTAGGATTTGATTAGCAAGAGACTTTGATTGTAATTAATTCTTAAAAGGAACTTGAATTTGAGAGGTGAGTTATTTATTTATTTGAGATTTCTTAGTCACTTAATAAGCTCTTGCTACAATGTGCTGGAAATCCTATAGGTTTGATGAATTGACATGAAACATACAGCAGTTTTTTAGCAATATTATCTTCTCTTTTGACCTCCAGTACGTAGTAAATGTCTGACATGATTAGGGTAGATTGTATCAAACTTGTTCATGCCTCTATAGTAGTGGTGTCAACGAGTCGAGCCGAGACGAGCCCGAGCCGGAAAAAAAAAGCTCGAACCGAGCCCGAGCTTTTTTGGGCCCGAGCCGAGCCGGGCTCGGCAAAAAAAAAATGAGACTCGGCCCGAGCTTTTGGCTCGGGCCTTAGTGGGCCGAGCCGGCTTGGTTTTTTGCTTTTTTTGTCTCTTTTTTTTGGCTCGGGCCTTAGCCCGGGCTCGAGCCGACGCCCCCAAATGGGGCTCGGCCCGAGCCTTGGCTCGGTTAGACCGAGCCCGAGCCTGGCCCGGCTCGGGCTTTTTACGGGTCGAGCCCGAGCCGTCGAGCTTTTTTGCCACCACGCCCGGCTCGGGCTTTTTAAGGGTCGAGCCCGAGCCGTGCGAGCNTAGGATTTGATTAGCAAGAGACTTTGATTGTAATTAATTCTTAAAAGGAACTTGAATTTGAGAGGTGAGTTATTTATTTATTTGAGATTTCCTAGTCACTTAATAAGCTCTTGCTACAATGTGCTGGAAATCCTATAGGTTTGATGAATTGACATGAAACATACAGCAGTTTTTTAGCAATATCTTCTCTTTTGACCTCCAGTACGTAGTAAATGTCTGACATGATTAGGGTAGATTGTATCAAACTTGTTCATGCCTCTATAGTGATAGCAGGTTGACTGCCACCCTTCAGTGTAAAAATGTTTCTACAACATATGGAAAAGGTTTAAGTAGTGTTTTCTAATATTTACGTGCATTATCATGGGCAGACTGATTATTAAATTACTTTTTATATTGATAAAGTGAGTGTTACTCGTATAAACCTTCAAATTACTGCTGTATATAACTGCAATGACAGCATATCAAACTTATATTCAATATATGTATGTGTTTTGTGTATGTATGAATGTACATGCATACCTGATTTTCTTTGTTAGCAAAATTTATCTTTGTACAAGTTCTCATAATCATTACATAAACCTCTTTTTTTAAAGGAAAAAGAATTGCCTGAATGGCAAACTGATTGTAGAAGAAATTTGGCACTGATGTTGATATGAACAATCCTTTATTTATGTAGCGTGGTTCCCTTGTGCTGCTGCCAGACGGTTGCATCCCACATCCTTGAGCCAATCAACAACTTCTTGTATAGTCGGCCTCTTCATAGGGTTCTGGTTGACACACATGCAGGCCACATCAAGCATTTGTAGCATCTCTTCTTCAAAGCCTCTGCCTCTCAGAAGTGGATCAAAGATCTCTTCTTGGTTTCCTTCATTCCTCATTTGCTGTACCCATGCAACCAATTCTATTGCCATCTTTGCCTTCAATAGTTCCACGGGCCTCTTTCCAGTTAATAGTTCAAGCATAACAACTCCAAAACTGTAAACATCCCCTCTCAATGTGGCTATCCATGATTGACTGTATTCTGGGGGAATGTAACCAAGGGTACCAACTAATTCGGTGGTTACGTGAGTGTGATAAGGAAGAATCGGCCTTGCCAACCCAAAATCTGCCACATGAGCTTCAAAGTTATCATCCAGAAGTATGTTACTGGATTTTAGGTCACGATGCACAATACGTGGTTCGCAAATCTGGTGCATATAAGCCACTCCATGACTTGTCCCTTGAGCAATCTTCAGTCGCGTTGGCCAACTGAGTTGGGATGCTCCATCAGGTTTCTCATGCAACCAGTAATCCAGGCTCCCATTCTCCATGTAGGAATATATTAGCAATCTATAGCCATCATGAACACAGTAACCCTGTAGAGTAACCAGATTCTCGTGTTGGGCAGTGGATAAAGCTTCAACCTCGGCTTTGAATTCCCTTTCCATCAGGCCCATATCTCCTGAGAGTTTCTTAACTGCCAGCTTCGTACCATCTACTAAAGTTGCTTTATATACCAAGCCGAAGCCTCCACACCCAATTATGTTCGACTGGTTGAAACTGTCTGTGGCCTTCAAGATTTCAGAGATTGTTAGCTCCATTGGTTTATTTGTATTGTTAGGAAACAATATGACTAGGCTGGTGTCATTAGCATCTTCATTAAATACTCCAGAAGAATTGAAGGATACCATATCCATATCAGTTTTCTCGGGGTGACTTTTTGGTTGGATCCTCCTTTTTGAAAATACCCAGTATATCAGCATGGCAGAAGTGAAAATGCCAGAAAAAATCACAAGGGTGAGTACAATGATTTTTCTCTTTGTTCCTTTCCTTTGTGGTGACTGATGGGTAGTTTCCGATTGACCAGTGCAAGAGCGTGGCAAACTTTTACCACACAAACCAGGATTTCCTTCAAAGCTTGAATTGGGAAATGTGTCAAACTGACCTCCTACAGGTATAGGACCATCAAGATTGTTGTATGCAACACTGAAAAAAGACAGAAAGTGAAGATTTTTGAGCGATGCAGGAATTTGACCAGAAAGATGGTTGCTAGAGAGGTCCAGTGTTTCCAAGTCAGTGAGGTTAGATATTGTGTCTGGAATGCTGCCAGAGAAATTGTTATCGCTGAGATCCAGGGCAACAATAAACTTCAATTGGCCAATCTCAATTGGGATGGTACCACTGATACTGTTACTCCTGAGGTATATTGCTGGTGGCAGGTTGGAGAGCTGGTTGTATTGCAGATAGGAGGCATTATAGGGCTGAACAAAGACAGGCAATTCTAAATAACTTTGTTCTACTTGTGCTGAAGTTTCTTGTGTTGCTAGTCTTCTCAGTTTTATAAGTTCCATAGTGAAGTTTCCAGACAGAAGGTTTTGGGACAAATCCAAGTAGAAAAGGTTTGGCAGATACCCAAACCATCCTGGGATGAAGCCCGTCATGTTGTTAAGTGATAGGTCTAGAACCTCAAGCTTATATAGTCTAGACAGCCACCTTGGAATTTGACCCTTGAATCCACAGCCACCTAAACCCAGGACTTGAAGATTTTGGAACTCGCCAGCTCTTATCAAGTTTTCATCTCCTGGCAGTGGTTCATTGTAAAAGTTTTTTGACAGCATTAAAATGCTGAGGTTTTTGCACCCTGTTAGGATGCGCAATGCACTGGTGATATTGTTTAGGCTATTATTAGAAAGGGATAAGAAGGATAGAGATTGTAAAGCCATTATGCTAGGCAAAACCTCTCCATTTAAACTATTAGTGGCCAAGCGAATTGCAGCCAAATTCTTGCATAAAGAAAGGCTTGCTGGCAATCTACCAGTGAAGAAATTATTTCCCAGGTCAATTGACCTAAGCTGAATGAACTTTGAGAAATCAAAAGCAGAAAGTTCACCTTCAAGGAGGTTGACCCTTAAACACAGCGTTGTAAGTCTAGTACAGTTCGTAAGAGATTGAGGCAGAGTGCCCTTTAGTTTATTATTGTGAAGCAACAACTTTTCCAAGTTGGAGAGCATCCCAATATCGCGAGGAATCTTTCCTGTCAATTCATTACCATAGAGAGCAAGGGTTCTAAGGTTAATGAGGTTAATAATGCTCTCATCTATCACTCCAGAGAGCTTATTGGCAGGCAAGTAAAGTTCTTGCAACACTGAAACTGTGTAAATATCACTTGGAATTGCTCCCGAAAGATTATTGAAACCTGCTCGTAGTCTCAACAGATTGGAACACTGGCCAAAACCTTGTGAAATCGAGCCTACAAAGTCATTTTTGGAGAAATCAAGATGCTCGATTAAGGGCGAAAATCTGCAGACAGATGAAGGAATTGAACCAGAGAAGCTGTTGTTGCTGACATTAAATCTTTGCAAATTTAATGCTGGCTGGAAAAATGAAGATTGGGTTGTCCCATAAAAGCGGTTGCTGGATAAATCCACTGTTGTGGCAGTACTCGTTAGCTTATCAGAATCTGATAACTGCCCGGTGAGACGATTATGGCTCAAATCAATGATCACAAGGCGGTTCAAGGCCGTAAAAAATTCATCCGGGATAGGTCCAGAGAGCCAATTCTTTGACAAATTGAGTTGAGAGAGATGACTGAGGTTCACAATAGAGGGAGATATGGTTCCAATTAGCCCTTTCGACGGTAGCAATAGACTGTTCACCCCGTCACTCTCATCACATCCAACTCCTTCCCAGCTGCAGCAATCAACCGAAAGAGACCAATTCAGAGGAGATGGAGTACTAATACTCAGGTTGAATGATGATAAAGAATCTCGATCGAGTTGATTACATGAGCCATGACAGGTATATACAGAGCAAGAAAGAGTCACGACTACTAAAATTAACAGCACATCCAAGAAACACAAATGGGACGAGGACGAAGACGAAGAAGAAGAATAATAGAATGGAGACAAGAGCATGGCCGAAATAAGACGATTATATGTAGGATTTGATTCCTTGAAGATGGGTTTATTGCTTCTGATGATTCTTACGAAAACAACAGAAAATCAAGACAGATGATGGTACCAAAGATACTGAAATCAATCGTGTGGGTTCGTCCAGTTCTTTTCATCCAAGTCTGTGCAGGCCATCCACCAAGAGAAGGAGGGGCAGAGGGTAGAGAGGAAGATAAAAGTGGGTGCTGTTAACATGGAGCAATATTAAAAGTTCAGTCTAAACTATCAAAAAAACCGTGTACTTTTGGGACGGCTGGCTGGTGGACTTTCATTATGTTATGCTTGTGCGTATATATTTGGTTTTTAGATGAGATAGTAAAAGTTTGATTTTATAAATGATTTTAGAATTGGGATCAATGTTCGAGTCACAAGAGTGTGATGTCAAGGGATGTATTGTTGGAACTCTTTGAACGTCTCCAATGATGGTGTAAAATTAAGTGTAAATTGATATTTTCAAAATTACTTTTACATCTTCATTTACCTTCAATGGATCTAAAAGATTTAAATTAATTTTTTTACTTGTAAATGTAACAAAAAGATGTAAGCTCCTGTTTGTTTGACATTAATTTCTAGATTTTAGAAGAATTCTGACCGTTGAGCCACCATTTTGGACCAAGTTGTGAGATGGTGGAGCCCACAGTTTGAATAAAAAAGGTAAAAAAACTCATTATTTTTTGAATTTAATATCAAACAAACAGGGGCTTTCTTGATTTATATTTTCTGTCGGAAAATGTAATTTGCATTTCTTCATTTGAGAGATTTTCAATCACTTTGAAAATCTAAATTTTATTTTACATTACCATTGGGAATGCTCTTAAACTTATTGGCAGGATCACGAAACAATAATGATCAAATGCTGGTTTTTAGATAAAATAGTTAATGTTTGACATTACGAATATTTTATCATATAATAGAGAAAGAGAAAGCGTATATCTTACGGGTTTAGTTGCAGGGGAAATTCACTGGCCCCCATGGCTACTTGATGAACATATTTTTCCCTGTATAAAACTATTGTAGTGACCACTTGTATGTTACAAACAAAAAGATAAGATTGGTGGTTGTGACTGCTGCTATTTTGTAAATATTAAATAACGATACATATTGTAAAATAAAAATTACTTTAAACATTGATTATTTGGTACCAAGTTTGTTCGGATGCTAGCATGCTACATGACTTTTGACATTCGAAATCTTAAATTAATTTCTCATTTTTTTTTTTTGTTAACGACGACTAACCAATCTTCAAGATCTACGTTCACGACGATTTTCAATGTAGCAATTTTCAAGTCGTTCCATCCTTAACAAGGTTTCTCAAGACGAGGTGGTTGCTTTAATATCAATTGTAAGTTATTAAGATCATGTTTGGTAACAATTAAAATTGAAAATATGATCGTTATTGGGTCCCACCTGTCTAATAAAAGTTAACAATAACGGCTAGTTTTTCAATTTTAATTCGATTTTAATCTATACCAAACATGCTCTAATTATGTAAGTACTCAATGTGCTTCTCAACTGTTTCAAGATAATGATATTTTGGTAGTGTTGAACGGTAAAAAGATTGACCGTAATTGGCAGTTTTGTTTTGAACGGCTTGGAAAAGCCTATTCATAGTGATGGGATGGGTGAGGAGTCTTTGCGATGCATTATGAGGTATTTTTGTTACTGTTGACAAGAGAAGAATTCCAATTTGTTAGTATATACATGGAATAAAGGTTATGGGCTGACATTTTCAGTTTAATGAGAATATCCTATCTGGTCCCCTACGTATGTATAATTACTCTTTTGACCCGCCAAATCAAATTTATAGTATACTACACTATAAAAAACAAAATACATTTTATTGACTGTCACGAAACCAATTACCATTGCATGTACCAAAAAATATTCAAAATTTGGATTACGGGTTACATTCGATACTTAAAGTGCACATTTGGTATGTACGGTACTGAATAGCCTCGTTTTTTAAGTAAAGAAATTTATCAATGAACTTTTGTTATAAATGTTATTTGTCATCTTGATGCAGCTATTTTGAAAAGTATTATATTATGGAAAATGATAGATGTATATTGGGGGTACATCAAGGTGTCGGTTTATGTGGCAGCATGTGATATTTCAATTAAGGTGAAATTATGTGATTCATTTAATTTAACATATAATTTAATATTATTAATGATGTCACTTAGACTGATATTAAATATCAATGATGTTAAATAACATTACTCTTCTGAAAATAGTTAAAAAATAGTATGATCAAAAGTAAACTGTAAAATGTCGGATAGTAGGTCATCTGATTAGGTAAGAGTATTTGTTTACACCTACTCTGATATTAAAATGCCCTAGGAAATAAAATGCTGGCTAAGACATGAGCAAAGCATTTGGGTAATTTGTACAAGTCAAACAAAAGGCATTGACATATATATCATTGACTATACCCAACTACACCTAGATAGGAGAGATTAGGTGTAAATGCGGAATTAACAAGTAACAAGTCACAATTTAATTATGTTTAGGTGATTAGTCAAACAACTCAATTAATCTTATCTTTGAATCCTGCAGTACTATCAAAACAATAAGAAAAGTAGTAAACAACACCAAAATTGTTCACGGAGAAACCCAACGCGAGAAAATTTTTGGGCACTTTGCCAGTCAAAGATCCACTATAAACTTTTGATAAACTTACAAACTACTAGCAAAGTTGGCGACACAAGCTTTCTGATCTCCTATCTGAAGTTTGAAGCAGCCCTCCTAGATGCACACTAACACCAATTCTGGCTCTTCTTTGTAAAGTAGTCCTCCTAGAATGAGCACACGAACTCCAATCCTGACTCTTTACGCAGTTTATCTCCTGTAGATCTTCCCAAGAACTCATCGTTCTTCAGATTCTTTCTTGATCTTCAATGCGGCAAAGTTGACGACATAATCTTTCTAACTCACCCAAGCGAAGAAGGCAATCCGGTGTTTGATTTGGTGGATTTGATGTTTTCAATATGATGAGTGCATATATGATTGAAATATTGAACTTTTGATCTTGTGTAGGATGAATTCTCTCTAGAAAATAGTATGTTCAATCTCTTACTCGTAGAATGTGCGGTACCTCAATTTATAAGTTGGACAGTTTAAGTAGAATGAGCCAAGTAAAAAGTCTCAAAATCAAAATTAGGTCTGACCGAATAATATGTCGCTCGAGCTAGGAGAATGTTTTGCTCGAACGATAGTGGGGCGAAGGTTGAGCTAAGATGTTCTTGCTTCATCTGCTCGAGCATGACTCCGGAGAGCAGCTAGCGAAAAATCGGCGTGAATCCTTCTTGTTCCAAACATGAAACCTCAAACCCTAAGCTAACCTACCAACTATGAAATTTTACAATTTAGTTCCTAAACTTTTATAATTGTTCAAGTTGGTCATTTTATTCACAGAATCGTCAATACAACATATAAACATATAGTATTAGATATGACCTAACAATTTAATTTTATATTTTTATTATTGTTCAATACATTACAATCCACGCCACCAAATAAATTGTAAATGGTAAACTCAATTATAATGAAGGTAAATTTTTTGAGATGTCTTAATCATGTTTTTCTATGTATATGTGAGGGAAAGTTTTATTGGTCCCTCGGTTTACAAGTTTATTTCATTATAGCCCCCAGCTTTAATGAAAGATATTGTAAAATAGATAAAGGCTCGTTTGATAGAGTTTCTATTTTTACTTTTACTTAAAGAATTTCATGGGGAAGCTACCTTAATTGGTATTTGAATAAATTCGAAAATAACTTCCTCTTCCAGGATAGCTTTTAGAGGAAATCACGTTAAGTCAGTTTTCTCTAAAAACTATTTCAATTAGAAAAAATATTTTTATAAAATTAATATAACGAGTTCAAAATATTTTTTTAATTTTAAAAACTTCTTTTGACTTGTTAAAAATATGCCAAACGGGTTCTAAATCTCAGGACTTTTTTAACAAAATGTGATATCAAGAAAGTAAGAACATATCCAACCCAACCCACTTAGGATGATGGTTGGCTCTTTAGAGCATTATCACACATATATAATATAAAATGTCACGCATTTGGTAAATTATTCACCCATAATTTCGCCAGTCATTTACCAAGCAATGCAATGGTGGCCAATTGCACTAAACTATAATAATAATAATAATAATCATTAATCTAACACCACTTATTCAAAGTCAATTATGATTTCCCTTTAGATTTTCAATGGCTTATTGCTACTTTTATGATCACAACAAAAGATTCCAATCCATTTATAAACAATTGAAACTTGATACAGTAAAGTTAACAAAAAAAAAAAAAAAAGGTGTTTGGCAGCTTGAATTCTTCTGGATTATTTTTACACTAGTTCAAAAAATTCAAAGTAACTAAATCCCCGTTTGATAAAAACGTGTACTTAGCCCCTATTTGATGACCAGTATTCTAAAAAAAAAAAAAACAATGTTTTAAATAGTAATTTTTTAGAGAATGTAAGGTTGAAAATTATGGAAAAATTTTGGGTTTATAATGAGTATGTAAAAAAAAAAAAAAAAGTTTGAAAATAATAGTTGTCAAATAGGAGCTTAAAAAGTTAGGAAAAGTTATGTGTTCACGTGCAAAATTATTTTATTTAAAGAATGTGTTGTTGAAAATGAGGATCTAGCATGGGCTAAATCTCAAACAATTATAACAAAATCATACTCCTTATGTCCCACAAAGATATGATTGTTTCAATTTTCATGCAGATTAAGAATATGTAATTAATATAGTTAGAAATAAATGTTTTATATATATATATTTTTCTTAATATACTTCTATATTGAATAATGATTTAAATAGTAGTTCATATTTGTTGATAACAGTGCATATTAAATAAGAGTATGTTAGAAAATTAAGAAATTAAATATATTATCAACAAGGAAAGGAAAAAAGGAAAAGTAAACATAATATTAGTTATGACATATATTCCTCGTCTAATATGTTGTACTGAAATCGTATCAATCTTTTTTCAAATATATTCCATACATATCCAAATTAGACAAGACCATTAGGACGTTTACTTCCAAATATATATGTAGTCATCAAGCACTACACCTTAAAAATGTAAAAAGGAGTTAATATATGTTAGTCTCCAAGTTGCTTGGATCCATTCACAAAGCCAATTATGTTTTTGGG
>CAIGRF010225786.1:2114-15135 GCA_903798235.1 Fraxinus ornus | reverse complement strand
TTTTTTTGAGTTTTTTAACTAACATTTTTTTTTGTATTCTCATTTTTTACCCCAAAATGACCCTATAACACAAATGCCCTCGGTCCGCCCCTGGTCCGCGACAATGGTCAAATTCAGTAGGGTATTTTTTGATATGATACTAATTTATTGGAAGATGTCCAAATCGTTAGAAGATCACAAATTAAGCCTCAAGCTAAAGGCTGTGTATTGAAATTAAAGTAATTACAAAGGGATTCGAGTTTCTAGCATTTTAACTAGTTTTGTTGCATCGGTGCCCAGAAAAGATGCATTATTTTGATGTGGTTATACTTATTGTGCCAGGTTATTTGAGCCAACAATGCAATCAAGAATTCATCAACTGTGTAGACAGGTTCAAGAAATCAAGATCTCCCACTTTCAATGGCAACACATGTAAAGTTGATGAAGTTGTCCATGTAATCAAAGATGTCATTAATGCTGCTATTATTGCTGGAAAGATTTTTGGTAAACCTTAAAATTGTACAATGCCCTTCTAAATAAGTCAATTAGGGGCTAACTTTTAGCTTATTAATTTTCCTTTACCTCTTAGTACTATCTCTTTTCTACCTCTTTTTCTTTTTAGAATGAACCCAACCTTGTTTCCCCTCATGAATTGGCTTGTTTTTGCTATCTATTCTTGTCACAAAATAGAGTTTCTGTAAAAATATTTTTCAATGTATTCTTCTCTAAGACAGAGGCAATATATAGATACAATTACATCCTAAAATTAGGGAAACAAATTTTTTCTATATTTATATACAAGATTGGTCAACTATCCAGGTTTCTAGAATCAATATAATATTCAAGGTTCTGAAAGGCGTAATGCGTGGCGATGCGTGGAGGTCGAACTATGGGTTAGGCGGGGTTAGGCGAGCTTAGGCGAGGCATGTGTAAAAAAGCATAAAAAAGCGTTTTCTTATTTTAATATTATTTTAATTTTTAATCAATTAAAAATAATATTTACTAAACATCTAAAACAGATTTATAGGACATTTTTACATTTTTTTCAAAGTTTCCAACAAAAATATAAGTTTCAATTTAAATACAAAAATTGTAAGTAAATAGCATAAGAACTTAAATTATATCTAACTCTTTATCGGACTCCAATTCTGAAACATCTTCTTCATCTAATNCAATGCAATCAAGAATTCATCAACTGTGTAGACAGGTTCAAGAAATCAAGATCTCCCACTTTCAATGGCAACACATGTAAAGTTGATGAAGTTGTCCATGTAATCAAAGATGTCATTAATGCTGCTATTATTGCTGGAAAGATTTTTGGTAAACCTTAAAATTGTACAATGCCCTTCTAAATAAGTCAATTAGGGGCTAACTTTTAGCTTATTAATTTTCCTTTACCTCTTAGTACTATCTCTTTTCTACCTCTTTTTCTTTTTAGAATGAACCCAACCTTGTTTCCCCTCATGAATTGGCTTGTTTTTGCTATCTATTCTTGTCACAAAATAGAGTTTCTGTAAAAATATTTTTCAATGTATTCTTCTCTAAGACAGAGGCAATATATAGATACAATTACATCCTAAAATTAGGGAAACAAATTTTTTCTATATTTATATACAAGATTGGTCAACTATCCAGGTTTCTAGAATCAATATAATATTCAAGGTTCTGAAAGGCGTAATGCGTGGCGATGCGTGGAGGTCGAACTATGGGTTAGGCGGGGTTAGGCGAGCTTAGGCGAGGCATGTGTAAAAAAGCATAAAAAAGCGTTTTCTTATTTTAATATTATTTTAATTTTTAATCAATTAAAAATAATATTTACTAAACATCTAAAACAGATTTATAGGACATTTTTACATTTTTTTCAAAGTTTCCAACAAAAATATAAGTTTCAATTTAAATACAAAAATTGTAAGTAAATAGCATAAGAACTTAAATTTTATCAACTCTTTATCGGACTCCAATTCAGTAATATCTTTTTCATCTAATTCATCATCTGTGTCTTCTGATACAAAATCCTCTTCACCGGACTCCCTTATATCATTTTTCACCCCATCATACTCCTCATCATCACAATCCTCTTAAGAAATTATCTACCATAAATAAGATTCATTGGTCACTTGACTTTTGGGTTCAAATGGTTGTTTTGATTTTAAATTAGGGCAAACTGAAGAAATTAACATTTAATAATTTTTAATTTCAAAGAATTGTAAAAAAAAAAAAAAAGGCGCGCTTTAGCAGTCAACAATTATTGTTGATCGCTAAATAAGAAGCTAATACACTTGGCTTGGCGTTTTGGCCACGCCTCACGTCAAGGCACGCCTAGGCGACCGCCTAAGTGTGACTTTTAAAACACTGATAATATTGCGTACAGCTTATGTACACACTCTCCCTTAAGTTGGTGCATAGATGTCTATCATGCTCAACTTGTCAATTATACCACGAAACACCTTTCCTGACACTACTTTTGTGAGCATATCAGCCAGTTGACTCTCGGATGGAATAAATGGGAATTGTCAATTCTATAATCTTTTCATCAAGGTTTTCCTTGATGAAGTGACGATCAACTTCAACGTGTTTAGTGCGATCATGTTGAACAAGATTTTTTTGCAATTTCGATGGCTGTCTTATTATCACAGTGGAGATTCATAGCTTTAGCATATTCAATCCCTAAGTCCCTCAGTATATTCCTTATCCATAACAATTCGCATGCACCATGAGCCATACCACGAAATTAAGCTTCAGCGCTTGATCTTGCTACTACCTTCTGCTTTTTGTTTTTACAAGTGACAAGATTACCTTCCACAAAATAACTAGATGTGGACCTTCTGATTGCGTGATCACTTACCTAATTAGAATCTTTGTATCCTTCAATGTTAGAGATACCATTTTTTGAGAACAACAAACCTTTTCTTGGAGCACTCTTTAAGTGTCTTGAGATCTGATAGATCGCTTCCATATGCTCTTCACTTGGTGCATGCATGAACCAGCTCACAACGCTCACCACATATGCTATATCTAGCCTTGTATGTGATCAGTAGATTAATCTTCCAACTAATCGCTGATAACGACCATTGTCTACTGCGATTTGATCTAGGAGAATTCTGAGCTTATGATTCATTTATATGGGTGTCTCTACTGGTTTACAATCAAGCATTCCGGTTTCAATTAGACAATCTAACACATATTTTCGATGTGAAAGAAAGACTCCGTGTTTTGATCTTGGTACCTCAATTCCCAAAAAAATATTTAAACTGCCCGAGATCCTTCATTTCAAATTTACTGGCTAAATATTCATGTAAAGCTTTCATTTCGCATGGGTCATCTCCTGTCAAGACCATATCATCGACATGCACAATTAAAGTGTTACTTTTCGTTCTTTGGGTTTTATAAACAAAGTATGATCTGAGTTACTTTTCCTATAGCCTAACTCCTTCAATGTAGCCGAGAATCTTCCAAACCATGTTCTAGGTGACTGTTTCAGCTCGTACAATGACTTCTTCAATTTACAAACTTTACATTTACGCAAAGAACTACTTTTAACTGCGGGTGGTAGCTCCATGTAGACCTCTTCTTCCAAGTATCCATTGAGGAAAGCAATTTTAACATCAAATTGTTGTAGAGACCAATCTCAATTTGTTGCTATAGATATAAGAATGTGAATTGTATTGATCTTGACTACTGGTGCAAAAGTATCATGGTAGTAGTATTGGATGTAGATGGGTGTTCACGGTGAAACTCAAACCAGATGGAAGTATTGATAGATATAAAGCTCGATTAGTTGCAAAGGGATATATGCAAAGGTACGGGGTAGACTATCAGGATACTTTTGCACCAGTAGCCAAGAATCTTCCGGGTTAGAATGTCTTGAAAGATACAAAATGAAGACCAGAAAGTTACATTGCAAGTAAGAGTTGAAGTAATTTGGCTAACAGACAAAAGATTGTATTCAAGAGATGGAACAACAAGGACAGTATCTAATGTAAGAGTATTGGACAAGATAACATACTATTCCCCAATAATAGGGGAGGTACTACCATTGGCGGTGGAAATAACTGATTGAGGAGACGGTATAACATATTTTAAGAGATTGGAATCCCTCGTCATGTGATCAGATGTACCTATATTAATAATCCAAGTTCTATTCTTAGAAGTTGTTGAGAATACTAATGCTTTACCAATAATACCCGGATGGGTTACATTTTTCGTAGGCAGTAACTGATTTTCTTCCTTGGATGTCATCATAGATTTCCTAACAATCTTTTTACGAGGTTTCTTTGAGAAGTCCCACCACTCTGAATAGCCGACAATCTCATAGCAACGCTGTTGCGAGTGACATTTTTCCCTGCAATGAGTGCATACCTGGTTGTTAGCCTTTCTAGATGATTGATTATTTCGATTTTTTTTATTATCCAGACGATGATCCTTGTCGAGATTGGTTGGCCAGCACAGCCGAGTTCTTAGAAATTGGACGATAGCTCCCCATTGTATGTCTCTGTTGAAATTCTCTTCTAATATATGCATATGTGCTTTCCAAATCAAGTTTTCGGTCTTTTCTCAAAATTTCTCCACGAACCTGATCAAACTCAAAGTCAAGTCCACTTAGAAAAATGTGAACTCAAAGCCTAGCCATTGCGAAGTGTAACTGGATTACCCCTTCGATAGTTTGTTACTCAAGGGTAGTTCTACAATCAATTTCCTAGGAAATAGCAACAAGTTCACTATAGTATGTTGATAATGGTCGACCGTTTTGCTTGGTAGAAAAAGATCTCTGGTTCAACTCAAAAATAAATGTTTCGTCCGATCCATAATAGAACGTTTTTTATACGGCCTCCCATATCTCCTTAACGATGGAGAGGCGAAGAAATAGCTGCATTAGTGACGAACTCATTGAGTCAATAAGCCAACTTTTCACTTTGTGATTTTCAGTAATCCATGTTCCAAGATTGGGATCTCCAGATTCTGGTTTTTTTTTTCTCCGGTGAGATATCCAGCTTTATTACGAGCGCTAATACGCATTTCCATGAGTTGAGACCGTAATGGGTAATTGGTCTAATCGAGGGTAATTCCAGTTGGAAAAGAAGAATTGTCTTGGTGTATGTGTTGGTGCTGGGGTAAATTCGATTGATGTGTCTGTAGTGGTAACTATCAAACTGGCAGTAGCTTTACGAGGGTAATGAACTTCGAGAAAAAAAAATATGTATACGATTTTTTATTGCATACTTCTTTGGAATAGAGCCTGCTCTGATAACATGTCACAAAATAGAGTTTCCGTAAAAATATTTTTCAAAGTATTCTTCTCTAAGACATAAGCAATAAATAGATACAATTACTTCCTAAAATTAGGGAAACAAATTTTTTCTATATTTATATATAAGATTGGTCAACTAACCAAATTTCTAGAATCAATATAATATTGCGTACAGCTCATGTACACAATTCTACTATCTTTTAACATGGAAAATCAAAATCTATATTGTTTTACATTTTGCTAGACAATAAGTTAATATTTTTGTCCATTTTGTTTTGATTCTCTTAAGTAACCGTTGAAAATGTTGTTCAAAAGTTAATAAAATTGGTTGTGGAATAAAAATGGATTTTGAGGCCAAATTGATGAACTATGCGACCGCATAGTTCAATATGGCATGAGGTCGCATAGCCATATACTGAGACTAAAGGCCCCGTATAGTCGTTACTATTTGAATTTTGGTGGCTTTTCATCTAATTTTAGCATCATTTCGTGGAAGACTATTGTCGATCAATGTTCAAAAGCAAAATAATGAATATCATTTTTGAAAAAAATAATTCCACGCATCATTGAAATAAAAATTCCTTCTTGCCTATTCAAAAATTTCTATTTTGTGTTCTTCAAATTTGGGAGGATTTTCAAAAGTGTTTAAGTGTTAAATCTTTTATAGGGCTTAATTAATCCTACAAATCATTTGTCATAATCCCTTTAAGCATCATTTTCAATCTGAGAAAGGGCAAATATAGTTTGAGGACAACGATTTCGGGCCTTCTTTTTCATCTTCTCATTGATCTTCTTTTCGTTTTTCTCCAATTTTCTAATTTGTTATTCTTTGTTTTCATCTCCATACCTCTTTTTGCACTTTATATTTTTCAAAAATCTCAAACTATATTTTACGCAATGGAGAATGAAAGCACTATTGCGACGATCAAGTTGATGAATCAAGATCTTGTTCGATTGGATCACTTTGATGGAACCAACTTCACAAGATGACAAGATAAATTGAGGTTCCTACTAATTCTACATCCTTGATCCGGATTTGCCACCATTACCAGAACCAACAAATGGAGATTCCGATGCTGAGAGAGCCGAAAGACAAAAGCGCCAAGAAGATGAACTCATATGTCATGGTCATATTCTCAACACTCTATCAAATAGGCTATATGATCTCTACACCAATACTTCATCGGCAAAGAAAATTTGGAATGCTTTAGAAAGTAAGTACAAAGCCAAAGAAGAAGGTACAAAAGATTTTATTTTTATTTTCAAGGTACTTTGATTTTAAATTTCTTAAGAATATTCTCCTTCTTCCTCAAATTCATGAATTACAAGTGTTTGTCAACAAGTTGAAGGTGTCAAAATTGAGATTCCGGAAACTTTCCAAGTGGGGACAATTATTGCAAAACTTCCCGGAACATGGAAATGATATCGGAAGAAAATCATGCATAGTTCCGAAGACTACTCTTTGGAATAATTACAGAAACATCTTCGAATTAATGAAGAATCGAGGGCAAGGATAAGAATGATAATTCTTATGAAGGTACTTTAAAAGCCAATGTCATAGAGAAGACTAAGCCTTCTAATAAATCCAACACGAAAAGCCTTCAAGGAACTTTAATAAGTTCAAGAAGAGGACCAAAGGCAGTAGTTTCGCGTGTGAAAAACCTGAAAATTATGCAAAAGAATGTCGACACCGAGAAAGAAAAAAACTCCGAAGGAAAAGTGAACTCCATCAAAGAAGAAACATTGTGGCCACCATAAGCGAAATTAATATTATCAAGGAAAAAGGTTCCCGATTGATGGTATGATACATATGCGATCGTACACGTATCATATGATAAATCATTGTTCAAAACATACTATGAAGTTGATGGAAATCACGAGATTCAAATGGGTAACGAAGTTCGTTCCAAGGTGGTTGGAAAATGAAATATAGAGATCATCTTCGCTTCCGATAAGAACATTACCTCCACAAATGTGCTACATGTTCCCGATATGAATAAGAACTTGTTTAGCGAAAATCTCTTAGGAAAACTGGGTATAAAATGTTTTTATGAATTCGGTAAATTTGTACTATCCCTAAATGAGAGATTTGTTGGTAAAAGCTATTCTAGTGAAGGAATGGTCAAACTTTGTACTATTGCCAAGTCTTTAAATAATAAAGTTGACTTTGCTTATATTGTTGTTAATTCATTTTCGTTATGGCATGCTAAATTAGGCCACATAGGTAATAGTATTATTTGTACTATCCCTAAATGAGAAATTTGTTGGAAAAGACTATTCTTGTAAAGGAATTGTCAAATTATGTACCGTTGACAAATTGATTAATAATAAAATTGATATTGCTTGTATTGTTCATGCATTTACATTATGACATGCTAAATTAGGTCACATAAGTAAGAGTGGCATGAAAAGAATGTTAAAATGTGACTTAATAACATATAATGAAAATGATACATTTAAATGTAAAACATTTGTAGAATCTAAAATGACTAAAAAATCTTCGAACTTCTTGTATTTTAGAATTAATTCATACGAATATATGTGAATTAAATGGCATGTTGACTAGAGGTGGAAATATGTACTTTATTACTTTCATTGATGATTTCACTAGATATACGTATGTCTATTTGATGAAGTATAAACATGAAGCCTTTGACATGTTTAAAGTATATAAAAATGAAGTTGAGAATCTCCTAAGTAAGAAAATTAAAACACTAAGAAGTGATAGAGGATGTGAGTACTTTTATAGTGACTTTAACTTGTTTTGTGATCGACAAGGTATAATTCATCAATGTTCTGCACCTAAGATGCCCCAACAAAATGGATTGATTGAAAGAAAAAATAGAACTTTAGTTGAAATGATAAATGTCATGGTAATTTATGCTAAATTTTCATTTAATTTATAGGGTGAAGTATTATTGAGTGCATGTAGTATTCAATAAAATTCCTTCAAAATTTACTCAAGTTTCTCCTTATGAATTGTGGAAAGGAAGAAAATCAAACATTGGATACTTCAAAGTGTGTTGGTATCTTACTTATTGTAAAAATATGAACCTTAATAGGACCAAGTTAGGTCCAAGAGGTATCAAATGTGCATTTGTTGGATATGCTAGTAATAGTAAATCATATAGACTATTATATTTGGAGTCCAATGTAACTATTGAATCCAACGACGTAGAGTTTTTTGAGAATTCACTATCTTCGGATAATGAATTAAGGGAAATTAATAAAGAAATCACAATCTCTATTGGATTACAAGATGAATCGTCTTCTAAAGATGTTAATAAATCAAGTGAACCTCAAAGGAACAAAAGAGCTTGAATTGAGAAGTCTTTAAGACCGAAAGAAGTTGACTCTCAACTTATTTCGTTCTACTTGGTAGAAGGAAATGAGAAGAATGTTGTAAACACAATTCCTTTTGTTCTACAAGTAGAAATCGATCCTAAAACTTATAGAGAAGTTGTGAATTCTCAAGATAACATTTTTTGGAAAGATGCAATTAAGGATGAAATGGATTCAGTTATGTCAAACAATATATGGAAACTTGTCGATTTAGCACCTGGATCCAAACTTATTGGATGTAAATGGGTGTTTAGGAGAAAATACAATGTTGATGGTTCTCTTAATACCTTTAAGGCTAGACTAGTAGTAAAAAGTTATCAACAAAACGAAGGAATAGACTNTAAGGCTAGATTAGTAGCCAAAGGTTATCGACAAAAGGAAGGAATTGATTATTTTGACACATATGCACCGGTAGCTAGAATAACTTCTATTAGGATATTATTTGTGTTTGCTTCGATTCATGACTTGCATGTTCAGCAAATGGATGTGATTACTGCTTTTTTGAATGGTGATCTCGATGAGGAGGTTCATATAGAACAACTTAAAGGGTTTGCTTTACCCGAAAATGAACATAAGGTGTGCAATAAGTAAGTTTAGTAGGTTTACTAGTAATTCAAGTAATGACCATGGAAGGCCATTGGAAGAGTTCTTGGATATTTAAATAAATTCAAGAATTTAGGTCTACAATACATTAAATTCCCAACTGTATTGAAAGGATTTACAGATACTAGTTGAATATCTTGCACGAATGAAAGTAAATCTACTTCAAGTTGGGTGTTTACTCTTGGAGGAGGAGTTGTTTCTTAGAAATCAAAGAAACAAACATATATAACACACTCGACTATGGAATCTGAATTTGTAGCACTATCATAAACCGGAAAAGAAGTTGAATGACTTAAAGATTTACTCTATGTGATACATTTGGGACTAAAGATTACATCATCAATATCTATCATGTGCGATGTCAAGCCATATTAGAAAAAGCACACAATGAATGATTTATACAACTAAAAGTCTAGACATATGAGTTTTAAACATGACTATATAAGGAAATTAATCAAGGATGGAATAATTCCCCTAAACTATGTTAAGTCAATTGAAAATTTAGCGGATCCCTTAACTAAACTTTTAAATAGAGATTTAGTAACGTCTAATTTGAGTAGAATGGGATTGAAACTCTTGAACTAAATGTCCATCAATGATAGCAACCCTATTTGTCATTACTTATCAAGTAATCCATGGGTTCAGAGGGGAACAACAAGTCATTCAATATATGGATAGTTTCGGCATTATATAATCAGCAATAACCCTATTCTAATTAAATAATGATGGTTGTTACTGAAATAAGGGCTGAGTTTTAAAGCTCCTAATGAAGTTCAGTACGAGGTACAAATATCTCTAAAAGTAACAAAGATACTGGAAGAACTTTACTTAGATGAACTTCAAGATGGTGATGCTGCCTCAATAGAGAATTAGAGTTTCTCTTTTAAAAGTTTGTTGAAAAGGATGAGTGCAATGTCATATTATTGCTAAACTAGATTGAGGAATTTGAGAACACGTAATACTTTTGTGTGTTTCTTATCGGTATTGTTATATGGAATAATTGGTTCAAAACTTTCATACTAACTTTAATTTCGACTTTACTTTGTTTGATTACGCTATAGTTAGATTCAAATCGAAAAATATATAATCATTATACATAAGTATTGTACATTTTTTAATATGAGATGTTATTAAAATTTTGAATAAGTTGGAGATTGTTGAAAATATTGTTCAAAAGTTAATAAAATTGATTGTGGAATAAAAAATGGATTTTGAGGTCAAAATGATGAACTATGCGACGCATAGTTCAATATGACACGTGGTCACATAGCCATATACCTGGACTAAAGGCCCCATGACTACATTAACTATGAGGTCACATAGGTTTGGCCTATGCGACCACATAGAGGAAGAAAATAGCTGTTTAATGGCCGTCGCTATTTGACTTTTGGTGGCTTTTCATCTGATTTTGACACCATTTCGTGGAAGACTATTGAGACCTAAAAATAGATGATCAATGTTCAAAGGCAAAATAATGAATATCATTCTTGAAAACATTTTTATTCCACACATTATTGAAATAAAAATTCCTTCATACATATTCAAAAATTTCTATTTTGTGTTCTTCAAGTTTTTGAGGATTTTAACTAGCGCTTAAGTGTTAAATCCTTTACAAGACTTTATTAATCATACAAACCATTTGTCATAATCCCTTCAAGCATCATTTTCAATCTGAAAGGGGGGCAAATATACCTTGAGGACAACGGTTTCGTGTTCGGGCCTTCTTTTTCATCTTCTATTTTCTGATTAAAAGTTCTTCACTTTCATATCCATACCTCTTTGTGTACTTTATATTTTCCAACAGTAACAAAGATAAAGTTAATAAATTGAACTGTCCATTTTCTCTAATTAGATCATCAAGCCCTTCGTTATCTCAATTTCAAGCATAGTTTAAGTGAACAACGTGTTAAATTGGTCGAATTTTTTCAAGAATACATGTTTTGTCCCCCTATCATCATCCTAAATCGGGAACAAAGCTGCTAATGCTCTTAGTTGTTGCACTACCATGCTTATTCTATGAACAATCCCATAGTGGGTTTTGAGCACTTGAAAGGATAAATATCCTAGTTGTCTTGACTTTGGCATCATATTTAGAATACTTTCACATTTTTTTCCTTTTTTTTTTTTTTTGACAATATCGGAGATATCCATTGGGGTTTTTCCACTTGTACATAAAAGAATTGACAACCATTTTGAAAAACTCTCACATGATGCGGACGCTGCATGGGGATCAGTCAACCCCCACCCGGTACACCTAGCACTTCTCTGTCCATTGTGTTTAAAAATATCACTAACCTCCTATATTCTAAATTTGAGATTTGTTGTCTTTAATAATTTACTTTGCCCAAACACAATTAAAAATATGCATGCTGGTCGAACTATGAAGCTAAGAAATTTGAATTTGGTAAAAAAAATGATTTAAATCTTTTAATTAATAACATATTATATATACATAATTTAAATAACAAATGTAAACTTATCAACAAAAAATTATATTTATAAATTTGTAAACTACAATAAAATATTAAATATAAATATGTATTTTGTACAATTCAAGTAAAATTTAGCTAAATAATAGAATGTGCTAGTTGTATATAAAATTTATACCCCTTCAAAATATTATTAGTGTTATAGACTAACTATATGACCGGTATTGATTTTGGCCAAATGTTAATTACTTTCATGACCGTTAGTGAGGCCCGCACCACTCACAGCCGGTCAATTGTTGTGGCTAAAGTTGAGTTCAACGATAGGAAAATGAATTATTTTGGCCATTTTAATGGTTACCAGACAGGACCGAAATCGATATGCTGTGATATATTTCAAGACAATTTATATGATCAATATTTAAATTAGGTCGAATAAGCTCTGTATAATACATTTCGATTCTTTTAGTTTTATTTTGAACAAATTAAAGTCCAACTAACTATAGAAAAATTCATATCATTCTTCGCAACGACATTTTAAATATAACATCTTCATTTTAGATAATATATTACTCAAAAAGTGGTCAGTTATGTATACAATATTCAATTAAAAATGTGGGAGGTTGGTGATATTTTTAAATAATGAAGGATGTGTCTAATATTGTCAAAAGGTAAGAGGTGTATGTGATATTGTCTCTAAATTTTATGAAATTGTTATTAGTAGCAAAATATCTACCGAAAATAAAGTTGAGTGACTAAAATAAAATTCCCCTTAAAGTTAGGGGACCAAAATCATAAAAAAATATTGTCTGTTCTCTCAAGAGTTAAATATTTCTTTAGTTACTTGTACCTTCGTCGCACTTTACTCATCAAACTTTAAAATCCTTTCAAATAATCATTGAACTTTTTCACCTATATTATCACTCACTCACCATGTTTCATAAGTCATTGACTTTAAAATGTTTTCATGTGGTCATTAAATTTTAACACGTCGCATTCTATCACTTATTTACCATATATCATTACTCACCTAACTTATACATCCGTCACGCTCTACTCAACTTTAAAATGCTTACGAGTAATCATTGAACTTGATAATGTTTTCGAGTGAAATTGATTTTCTATGAGATTCTACCTGGATAAAGAAAATAAAATAAAATAAATACCGACTAAATAATGAGACTATCAATCTAAAACGAGAATATTAATATTGGTCAAGAAGCTATAATTTTTGTAATCGTTAAAAGCTGCGTCGAAAGGGAAAGAAGAATGATAGTTACAAATTGAAATAAATATTAATTTAGATCATAATCTTCCTATATATATCTTTCTATATATAAAAAGTGTCTATTTAACGGAATTTCTTGGTTTAACGGAAAAACTAACGGAATTTCTTGGTTTAACGGAAAAACTAACGGAATTT
>CAIGRF010225622.1:0-13462 GCA_903798235.1 Fraxinus ornus | reverse complement strand
TTATGAATTTTTCCCATAATATAAAGAGACGATGAGCACCACCATGGGCCATGGCCACCTACCACCATCGTGTCCAAGTCTCCACACTCGCCGTCAGATCAACATCGCCATCGATATCAAATTTGTACGTCTTCCATTAGATCTAGACCTCCACCTACTGCTTATATCCATCGTTGCTGTAGCGACCATACTTTGAATTTAAACTTACAGCGTTTGGCCTCCATTATTCTCCGTTAAATTATAATTTATTTTTCTCCCTCTTATCATGTGCTGCCATTATTCTTCGGCATGAACTTATTTCTTCATAATCCCAAGGTTATTGTCACTCTTTTCATACATTTCTCGTAAGAAAATTAGAAATTTAAACTTTCATATTAAATCCATCAAAACCTAAAAAACCTTTCATAAAAATCATTGTTCTTTCTCAACTATTTCTCGTTCTTCCACTTTTTATACATTTGACAAGTTAAAACTTATTTGCGACAATATACTAGCAAATCCAATGTTCAAGATGAATGTTTCTTGCCTTTTGACGTGAGCCTATTGTTACACTAAAACTTAAGTTGATCAAGATTTTGGTCAAGAGTGTCCCTACCAGTCCTAATACAACGGCATGTGAATAGGTAGGAGAGACAGGCCAACCTGCACATGCATTTTGTCACAAACACAAACATTATGTAAATTCAAATTCAGACCAGACCAAACATCAAACATATGTATTTGTATACCACATAACTTCCATTTATGGCTGTTGCATGTTTTCCCTCTTTTGTTCTGGTTTTTCTTTATAAGCCTGTCAGTGGCGAACTTTGAACTTTTTGTCAACTTAATGATGTTTTAAACCAAGAATCTGCACTAATTACTATTAACATTTTATATTATAGTGAAGAATATTACAACTTGAGCTCATTATTGATGATTAGCTGACAATGATAAACAACCACTTCATTTATTCAGTTGGTGGGGACTGTGATTGGAAACCAAACACAGGTCTTGTAATAGATTATACAAATTTCAAGGACAACAAAGAATCTTATTAAGAACAAACTTTCAGATTTTACTATGTTTATCGCAAACGAAACTCTATGTTTTTTCTCGGGAGGCCACTGATTTTTTAACGATATTTCATCTATAATCGGAATCACAAGTGGAAATTTGACAGATTGGCATTTTCTATCAGAAAATAAACTATACTTTGGAGACTAAGAGGTGGTATCTATAATCAAAAGGACAAAAGCTTGCCTAAAGCATCCATTTAACATCAATATCCACGAAAAGAAGCAAAAGCATGTACTGTAAACATAAATTTTACAGCAAGAAAGTATTAACTAGCAACAAATGTTTTTGTCACATTAACACGCCAGAACAAAACAAAAAATCTGTCCACATTTCCAATCCAACAACAGAATTTTAATTAAATAAAAAACACCATACATGGAAAATAACTCCCCAAATAAGTTTAATATAAATAAGAAAAAAAGAATATGTGAATGAACAAAAGAAGCACTGTTGTATTCAGAATTCTCAATCAGAATGCTTGGTCTTGGACCTGTAAAGGAGCTTCTTCTTTTTAGAAGTTTGGTTATCAAATGTCAGCACAACCTTCCCGACTTCACCAATTTTGAAGCTGCAGCTAATTACTTGTTCATCGGCCGGTCCAATCTTCCTGGACTTTTGCACAATCTTAGTGTACCCGTCCTCGGTGCTGGGAATAAACTCTGCTCCATAGGACACATCCCAGCCTAGTACTCTTACTTCCCACTCCAATGTGCAAGCCTGTATATCCAACATTCAACGAATCATCGTACCAATGAAAATAAAATGAAATCTTGTCTATTGTAGCGTCTTCAGTATTGCATAGGAGTACCCACCTCGGTGATTGGCCATTCAATGGTGTGCTTAGAAGTCGGCTTAATAGTTTCCTCAGTCGCAGGATCAGCAGTTGTGAATTCTGTTTCACCCTCTTTGCTCAGGCCACCATATTGAACCGGTACTTGCTCGGGTGCTATGTATCTAACATTTCACAGTTCATTTGCGAATTAACCAAAGTGAAAACTAAAGAAAATGTCAATCAAACGAATGAAAATTGAAGTATTTTACTCACTTGAAGAGGGTCTCAGTAGTCTTGGCTGGGCTAGCAAACACAAACTTGCTCTTGGTTCGTTGGGTCAAGAATGGACTGATCATCCTATTGTAGGCCACATACCACCACGGAACATTGATGAACACCTTTGCACATTGTAGCCAACCCGAATCAGCAATAAACTAAACCACTTATAAGTTATAAATGACTTTAAGGTACGAATAAGGATATGTACCTGTTTGGCTACAAATTCAGGATAATTGTCCTGGAGCAATTGCAGGGCCTGATTGGTGGCTTGGCGAAGTTCCGTCTTGAATAAGAAGAGTCCAGGCGAACTTTTGAGATCAGTGATTTGAACAATAGTGCATGTACCATCAGGACTGAAATCAAGTTTCCTTATATTCTTTTCGAGAAACTGAATATACCATCTCAAAAATTTGGATCTCTTTTCAGCATCCGACAAAGTTTTGTTGTACAATTCCTTGTCCTGGAACTCTCCAAAAGCATTGTAACAAACAGGGTGTCCTTCTTTATCCACTCCATGAATGTAGGCTACCCTTTCGAGCCCATCACCGATACCTTCCTCTTCTAGTAATTCATCGATTTTGAATTTCTTTCTCCAGGCTACAACACTTTTGAGCATGGCCAAGGCTTCTTTTACTTTGAAGTCTCTAGCTCTTAAGAACTTGAGGAGAATTACGTCGCTCTTTTCATCTGCTAATAGTGGATATCCCCAGAGTTCGACCTGCTCTGGTGGTGGTGGTACGTTTTCCTCAGCTGGCATCTCCTCCTTTGGCTTATCTTCCTCCTTGGGGGGTGGAGGGCACTCCTCGGTCGGCGGCTGTTGTGGGACCACTCCGGTATCTTCGTGAACTATAGTTTCTTTGATTTCTTCCAAAGCTGCCTCAACTTTCTCAACAGCAACCACTGGTATAGATGGTTTCTCTTTTGGCTCTGTCTCAACCGGCTCTTCTTTCACCGGCTCTGCGGCTGATGGGATTGGAGCTTCAACAGGAGCCTCGCATGCTTCTGGTTTTGGCTCTCCTTCCTTTTTCTCTTCCGGTTTTGATTCTTCTTCTTTCTTCTCTTCAGGTTTGGATTCTTCCTCCGGTTTCTTCTTCTCTTCCTCCTTAGCCGGGGCTGGTGGCAGAGTTGGTGGAACAGTGAATTCATACTTGATAATTGCCTCATGAATCAACTTCTTGAATTCATCCAAGGCCTTCTTTTGTGGGTCAATAAGATCATCAACCTTATTGCTTTCCTCCTTGAATGAAACAGATTCAGTTATCTTGTTCTCATCAACAGCTTCATCTTTCTCACCTTCCACCACTTCTTCCACCGGCTTTTCAACCTTCTCCGCCTCCGCCTCCGGCACCACCAGCTCCGGCTGTGGCACCACCTTTTTCTCCGCCACAGGAACATCAGATTTCACAACCTCATCAGTTGCACAAGAGGCCTCAACAACAGATTTTTTGGTTTCTTCAGCCATGTCTTGTTTCCAAGCAATTCACGAAAAATAAATAAAATTTATTGAAAACCCGATATACAGAAAAGAAGAGCTTTGTTGGTGTATATCAACTGAATTCGGAGAGGATTAATACGAACAAATTTGTACGTGATTAGGGGGTGGGGTGGGAACAGCGTGTCAATTACTTGTAATTGCCAGGTCGTTACCTCTTTGTAATGGGGTCCAAAAAAAAATAATAATAAAAAGAGAGAGAGTGAGAGAGAGAGAGAGAGATAGAGCGAGAGCGAGAGAGAGCGCGAGAGAGAGCGAGAATCTCATTTTCTATTCTTCTAATAAATCAAATAGTCAAACATACCTTATTTGTTCTCACTGATTGGTTATTTGTTGTCTTTTTTGAACCGTAGATGTAGCAGTGAAGGAGAAATAACGTTGTAATAACAAACAATATACAGCTGATAATTTCTATATAAATTTTTGGTCTTGTATTTAATCTTGCAACACTTGGATTAGGATATGTATTATTACATAAAATAAATCATTATCTTGCAGTGTTGTAATCCCAAAAATAAATATGGAAGGTGCAATCAATTGATTTATGGAACTTTTTACGCCTTTTCATCGAGTCTCTATTTGGAGATATGAGTCAAAGTTGACAAAGTGAACAAAAACCCCAATTGGTCAAGGTAAAAGAAAGTTAAAAAAGAAGCCGAAGCTCTTCACGTTGAAGACCTCCAATCCCAAGCTCCCTTTGGCCGAAACTCTCAATGACTCTCAGAATCTATAGACAATAACTAGAAATGATTGATATAACGTCTGCAATAAGATTGTCAGCTTATGGTGTAGGGTGGCTGGCCTGTTCTCAATGTATTAAATGCGTAGCAGGCTAAATGATGTGAGGTTTCGACTTGGGAGTTGAGACCACGTGGTTATTATCCAACGGCAATCACTTAACCAGAATTCTATAAATAGCAACTCTTGTAACATTTGAATCTAATGCAACTCTTTATACTTAAAACCGCACTCGATCTTCTCTGTTGCTCATTTCATATTTGTTTTGCTTGAATTTATATTATTTTTACTTTGGTTGGGTTGCTTGTGATTGTTCATTTATGTACAATAATCTTTAATTATATTGTCGGTGCTTGAATACTTTTGTCTCTCGTCATAGATGATCTCACACGTCCATAAACAACAACCTTTTCAGTCCAAATCTCCGGTCAAAATATGTTGAAATTTGCTTGCGTGGATGAGAGTGAGCCTGACATCTGTTGGCCACGTCAATCTTACAAAAAATGGTCAACAAATTGGCGTCATTTATAGGAAACCGCACATTCAACCACAAAGAACCCGTAGAAAAAATTGATAAGGAAATATATTTTGAGGCAAGTTTCATGCCTTTGAAAAAATGGGTTGTTCTTAAAGAAAAAACCACCAAAAATTCCAAGAGAAACCGTTTGTAAGAGTTCAGTTTATTCCTTGAAAATGAATATCATTTGCAAGGAAAAAACCAAAAAAGTTACTTTTTAAGAGAAAACGTTACCATGAATTCTGACAATAATGAGTTAACGCCTCGGAGAGCTAGGGAATATCTTGAAGAAGGGGAACCCTCACATGTTGCTCCTACAATCCGCCATCGATTTCATCAGCATCATCAACAAGGTGGATCCAGAATAGTTGCTAGACTCACCAGGGAGGTGGCAACCATGGTCGCAAACATGAGGAATATCATCCTGCAGAATATTGCTATGCAGGAGTTGCTTAGGAACATGCAAAGCCAGGGAGGATACCCAATCTCACCAAACATAGCTCAAGGAAATGTTTTCTTCCACGACTCTCCCTAATTCTGCAAGGAAAATACTATCATGGCGAAGATGAGGTTCAAAGATAAATGGTCGATTATCAACATTACACCAGGGAAGAGGCCCCTCAAGAGAGGGAAGTTGAGGTCGATACATTCACCAACTACGATACTGATCGACCCAATGAGGTTCCGTTCAACTTTTTCCCAAATTACGAACCAGAAGACATGCCTCAGAGATCCACAAGTATCTTTGACAGGTTAAGCCCCAAAAGGACTAGAAATAGGCAGGCTCGTCCTCCTCATGCACCTAGAAATAGGCAGCAGAGACCATCTTAATTTGACTGACAAAATGAACTTACCTACGACAACCTGCCTCAGAATCCTCCACCCAGTCCAAAAATCAAGCAGATCCGTCCCAACCACCTCGAGGACCTCAAATCATAGAGGGTAAAGTATCTGACAAACCACAAAGGTCTTACGACCTTAACAATGACAATGAAAACACTTAGAGACTTAGGGACGCCCATGTCCCAAGCCACTATGTGCTTCCCAAAATTCTCAACATCTTCAAAAACCCATATGAGCTTAAGGGGTTTCTCCCCCGCTGTGAAGTGGAGAGCCTTGCACTTGACTCTAAGTGGGGCGACTGAAGTGTAGCACACTAGGCTTCCAAAAAGAAGTATCAGAAGTTGGCCAGACATAAAAAAATGCTTTCCTTAAGCTCTTCACGACTATTAAGGAAGGCGAAAGACCTATACAGTGCTTCCAAGACATGAGGCAACAACATGAAGAGTCATTGAAAAGCTTCTTATCTTGTTTCACTGATAAAATAACCTACTGTTTACAAGTTACCGATAGCCGATAGGGAAGCACTATCAGCCCTGAGGGAAGAGCTAGACATGAANCCCCCCCCCCTCCCCCCCGGCTATGACACATTACTTGAAATGTTAAGAAGCGAGATTATCAATGAAAAATTGAAAGATCATTGCAATACGGCTAATCGGGGACTCCTACCTCCTCAATGACAACGAGGAAGAGGCCCTACTTCCCATTTGAAGGAACACCAGGTCAAACACTTGACCACCTTCAACTCAAGACGAGCATTGGCTACAGCAACATTAATTGCAGTTCCAACTTTGACTTATGAGAAAGTCTAAGACACATCAAGGAAGGTCCAGCCAATAGTTTCCTCAAGGGGGAAGAGGTAGATGACGAAGTTCTGAACCTAGAAATAGGGACAAGACACCCCTCTATTGCACCTACCACCACTTCTACAACTATAACACATTTGACTATAGGGACATTGCCTTAAAATTATGCTCTACTGTAAAAAAGAATTAACAATTACAAATTATAAGAAATATATCAAGATTTAATTAAAACCATATAATATTAATCCATGTAAAGACATGCATAGGAAAATCAAAGTCATAATTGCATTGAATATTATCGAATAAAAAATAGCTAATTAAGATTAGTGAATAATTAGCATGTAATTACAATAAATACACAACTAGAATAGAAAGATGAATTTGTATATCACAACAACTACGGACGATTCAAAATTTGCCAGAAAACGAAAATTTGGTAGCAGAATGAAATGTGCGGCAATTGAAAAAAATCCGCTTATTAATAGGAAATTGACGGCCTAAACAATTTAGAGTGCCAGTGTGCCACCAGAACATTAATACAAAAGCCAATGCTAAATTGTGAAAAAACTGCAAAATAGAGAAAAAAAAAATCATGATTATTATTATTATTATGATTGGAATCGTGCTGTATGTATATAAAAAATACGTGAGAATTTTTTTTCATAGAATCTGCATATGAAACAAAATGTTGGGAATTGGCATAAACAAATCGATTTCAGTATAACATGTATCAAATTAATTTCGGTACATGTGATAAATGATTATGTTTGTAAAAAAAATATTATCTTCTAATTAATTCAATTTGATTTTGAGAGAATCGTACTAATAAACTTATATGTTTTATTAAAAACAAAAGACGAATTATGGATACAATGGTAATAAAAGTTAGGACTGCAAAGATATAATTGTCATTCACTAATAATCGTATGATTTAAAAGAAGATTGATGATTTATAAAGATCGCACAAAGTTTATTTGGTGTTTATTATGTTGTCATTGATTGTTCCTATCATCACTAGCTAGGAAAATTATGTATTATAATAGTCAACACATGTAAAATAATTCTTGCAATTTTATGAAGTCAATATATTCTTACAACTATGCGTTTTGTGATTAATAATATATCATAAATTATCATCTTTCAATTGAAGTTTTGGCTTTGAATGAACAAATTCTAATCTTCTGGTGTATTCTTCTTATCATACAATTAAGGATAAGATTAGGTTAGCATGTCAATTTCAACATGGCCAAACAAACTCTTAAGATATTTACTAAAACTTTATGATTGAAAGCGAAACTTTTGGGATTTTGTAAATTTTGTAATTCGGACAAGTATACTCATTTTAGGAAGAGAGATTTCGAAATCAAATAGAATATGTTTCTTCAAAACAAGAGACGAAAGTAATATTTTTCGATAGTTTTAATGTATTGAAATAATTTGAATTGAGACCAACCTTGTTCAAAGTGGAAAGGTTTTTTTTCCAGCTAAACAACTTGTAAACATAGTTTAAAACATTCTTTTAAGTAACGAAACGTGCAATCCAAGAAGTATAACATAACATAACATGCTGTCGTATAATCACTCATTTTGTTGGCTCATTAATATTTCTTAGTCACTTGTTGATTTAGAAACTGAATGAATTAAATAAATCATAGTTAGTAGTAAGTTGATAATCGTTGACAAACCAACATATATATTCTCGATTATAAAATT
Organism: Fraxinus ornus; assembly: GCA_903798235.1. Classification (NCBI taxonomy): domain Eukaryota; kingdom Viridiplantae; phylum Streptophyta; class Magnoliopsida; order Lamiales; family Oleaceae; genus Fraxinus; species Fraxinus ornus. Next base: position 5,246 of record CAIGRF010225622.1, on the reverse strand, counting down.
GATCTTATCCAATCATGAATAAATTATCGTTGCGTTAACGTCTCAAATCAAGATTCTTACGCAATACCGCTGGAAGTTAATGGTGATAATTATGGAGACCTTAAGCATATTTGTCTACTCCAGCTGTCATATTAGGTTATGATTAGATTCCTCTAATTAACAATAATACCCTTATTATTCTTTCAGGATGTTTTCAATTCTACAATGTTTATTTATTGACAGAGAGAGAATCATCAAATGATGAATGAACACATGCTATCAAAGTCTCATCGTTTCAAATTGAATATTGCCACACGATCACTTTCTAGATGCTGTCGATTCTTTAAAATATCACAAAATTAGGCATCAAACACTTGTTGAGAGTCGTGTATAAATACTGAGAATTCGGATCGGGAAATTAAGAAAGATTTCGAAATTTTATTATATGGATATGAATTTTGACAATGAAATTTTGATATGTTTAGCAAGAATCAATTAAAGCAAGTGAAGTGTTTTATAAGCAAAAGTGAAGCAATGATTTGATTAGTACAATGTTGATGAGGAGCATGAATGTTTCCCATTTGGACAAAGTTAGCCATGTCTTTCAACCCTAAACTGCCGGGCTGTCATGATTCATGACCCTACCCTACCCAATGCTTTTCTTTAACGATCTTGCTACATGTACATCAAGTTTGACATTAAGTATGAAAATGTTATGAAGTGACAGTTTTTTATACATCGATATTAACAACACTTCAAATAACTAATGGTTCAGATTTTGACACATAATGGAGTGTCAATGTACAACAAGCTTAATTATTTCTTCAATTAGCAAAGAAATCTAGTACCAATTTATATTTTAGTAAAAAATGTATCCATCCTTAATCATGTGCTTTTCCATAGCACATGACGTTATCAAATATTGGACAATGTGTAGTAAAGTTGAGCTCAACAACCATTTCTTAATTTGGTATGTGTTTGATTCAATGGGAATAGATTGGCAGGGGGTATCGATTTTTTATTTTTTTTTATTTTAATAACACTTCGGAAAAGTTGGAGATGAAAAGTGCCAACATTCTTATTTATTCAGTGTATGATTTACACTTAACATTGCTTTACAAGATGTGGCTCATTTGAAACATCAATTTTGAATTGTTAGTCTATGATAGATGGATTCTAATAGCATATTTATAAAATTTTGGCGTTCGTCTTAAAAATGTCAGCCTTATCAAGAGAATAATCAAAACTATGTATATATTTTGTTGTTATTCAATACGCAATTTAATCTTAATAGGTAAAGACTCCAAATGAAATTATAACAATTAAAGTTTTAAAGGGACTTTTGTCATTGGTCACTCACCGGCAATAACTCTAATTTGATGAGACCAATCAATCAATTAGATTGCTCATTCATAGATCAAAACCTCATTTTCAAATGCTGCTAACGGTGCACGAACAGCTCAAAGTGAGCAGACAAGGCCTATATAACTTCTTAATGCCCAAATTCAATAACGCTACACTCATTCTCGTTGCAAAGCATATAAATATACGAGTACCTGCTACTTTATATCTGTTAAAAAGACAAACATGACGGTCGAAATTTTCATATACAACGTTTGCTTAATATACTTTATTGTAATAACTTTCATCAATAATTTTGATCGATGCTTGTTTTATTCAGAAAATAATTATGCACTAATTTTGTGGTGAATTTAATGTACCATCAAAATTTCCTCGTAAAGAGAGAGAATACATTGCTTATCATAATCCTTCATGATTACTATTAAATCCTTCCATTTGTTGGACTGCAATTGTAGTGAATTGTAATCCATTCAAATCAGAGATTCACAAATCACAACCTCAATGAACAATGATTCTGTGGCAGCAAAAACTCAAGGCATAAGCTCAACAATGGATTAAACCAGACGGTGACATTACAGAGGCCACATTTCCAAAACTGCCACACAATCAGTGCCTTGGAAGTGTTTTTTGATAGGCAGGCCTCATTCAGGTTTTCTTAAACCATGCCCGTCTTCTTTATGATAAGACTCGTCTTGATCTCATTTCACCTCTCCCACCGTAATCTCTTCTAAACTTCAGTTCACATCATTCCTCCAAGATCTTTTAGCGCTATCTGCCTTGTCCAAATCATTTTTGTGGTTCATTACATTCTCCTTGTGTTTCTCAACACATCTTCTGTCTGAAATATTTTGCATTTTGATCATTTCTTTCATAGGATCTTTTCTTGCCTGTATTGCTGAATTTTGCTCAGGAATTATGTGAATCTTTCCAACTCTGGAACACTATACTGATCAGATAGTCTTCCATCCCTTGCTGAACCACCCTCGAATTTGTCTTGAGCCCATCTTGATCATCTATCTTCTTCAGCTCCCCAGCCTGTGTTTGTGGCTCTCTGAATTTGAAATCAATGGCAAGTGAGTCAAGAGTCAATAACACAGCCTCATGTGCAACAACACAAGATGATAATAGCCGTTAGACACAAAAATAAATGGTCTCCATCACAAAGTAATGCAAACAAAATTGGAAAGGCAAACTAAAGTACTAAATAACCAAACCAAGCTACAAAAACTAAGAAAGCGGGTGACAAGAAGTTTAGACATTTTCAACTGTAGTCATATTATAGAAAAAGTTCCGAATTTTGGCACCTTCCTGAACTACCATGCTAGGTTTGACAATAGATGATGATCAAAGCCTATAGGAATCCTCAGTAAAATACGCATAATAGAATAAGTAGTTTAAGAGGATATAAAACATAGTCGTTATGCAACAATCTCACACCTTTCTCAAACTAAAGCAAATTCTAGCAAATGCAAGTGACTGCATGATTTGTTCTCGTTGACATACAACATAAACAACAGGACCAGCTTCTACTTGTAAGCAGTCAGTTCAGGTAAAAAAAATTCTTCTTTGATTTTTTAACTTAGATCGTACATGCTCAAGGGTGTACGTATAGAAATAATATGTTAAAGACAAAAAAGAAAAAAAGAAAAAAAGAAAAAAGAACAACTCCGTCAATAGGGCTTCAGCTATTAGATGAGGTAGTTCAATACTTGCGAGTGATATCAGAGCAAGCAAAGGTGGCCTAAGTTCAATTCTTCATGCCGTCCATTTACTAAAATTGTTCAAGTCACCATACTAGAGACAAAAAACTAATTCGACCTACACATATGGGAATGTATTGAAGACAAACATAAAACAAATAAATTTGTCCCCTCTTTAGTAGTATAAGCTTTTAGATTAGGTAGTTCAACTTAATCAACAACTACAATTTCTTCACTAGGTGATTTTTTTCCAAGTAGACCTCCACATCTATTTTCTTTAAACGACTTTTTTAGAGAAAACTAGAATCAATGCTCCCACACTGCCACCACTGCTAGCAAATTTCCTATTCCTGCTTCACCAGGCACCTTCTTTTGCATTTCCGTTTACCTTCCAACATAAAGTTTCATTGCAACTGTTCATGTCCCTCATCAATAGTGAGACTAATGCTGAATAAAGACACAAACCATATCACAAGGTTAGAAAGGGTTCTGTAAATTTAAGTCATCTTCCCTTCCCTCGATAAGTAAATCTTATCGATATTAATGCTCCCACACCGCCACCACTGCTAGCAAATTTCCTACTCCTGCTTCACCAAGCGCCTTCTTTTGCATTTCCATTTACCTTCCAACAGAAAGTTTCATTGCAACTGTTCATGTCCCTCGTCAATAGTGAGACTAATGCCGAATCAAGACACAAACCATATCATGAGGTTAGAAAGGGTTATGTGAATTTAAGTCATCTTCTTTTCTCTCGATAAGTAAATCTTATTTCACTTTTCCAATCATTTGTCAGTCACTCAAAATGCATGTTTTCGTAATGAAAGAAATAGGAAAACAACATGCTCAAGGAAGAAGAGTTGAGGAAAACAACTATAATTATTTGACCTAGAATTTGAGCTCCATTTAGATTATCTATACATTCAACCGATGCAGTGTAGTGGATTGAGGGTAAGCACTCCTATATGGTCAAGTTCTAAGGAAAAAGAAAAGTGATTCAAGGTACAGAGTCTTACCTGCAGCTAGATATGTACTTGGATCCTCATTAGCTAGAAAAGAAAATCCTTTAGATTTGCCCGTGCCTTTGTCTCGAACTAATTTTAACAATAGTACAGATTTAGATTATGAAAATTCGATCATAGATGGAATCTTCTCACAAGAAATTTTTGAACGAATGTAGTTTTTATTTCTTCATGATACTTTGACAATTTTTAAGAATTTTTCTTGTGTACAGAAATAGTACAAACAGAATTCATATATCACAGAAGTAGTCTCAAAACACGACATTATCTCTTATACAGTTCTAAAGCAAGTAATTTTCTTTAGAGGATCCAGATACTCGACAGGTACATGGATAACACTTATGGGGTGATGATTATATGTTTTCACCGTCGTGATTATGCTGATATATATCCCACAATGGGGTGGAAGGTTTTGCGCTCCATCTTCTAAAGGCACAACAGAAGAAGATTGCTATATTCCAAAGTTTTCACTAGCCTTCTTGAGGTTGGCCAGGTCAGTTTGCTAGATTATATCTAAGCAAAAGACAGAATCTAAATGCAAACAAGTTCTACAAAAATGCATATAATTACCACCAGCAAATCAATCCCAAATCAGTCTAATCCTATAGCATCAATGATCAAATATTTAAAAACTAAAATTCACCTCAAACATGTTGGGAGCAGTTAAGAGTCTTAAATGAGATGAACCGATGAAAAGCAGGCACATGGCTTTGGAGAATTGGATTTTGCACTTGGTAATTTTGTGGGAAATCTGCAAAAGCTCCAATTTTTATGGAGCTTTGTACTTAGCTTCGGCTGCTGGCTGGAATCTGGAGGCAGAAAGATCTACGACGGCAGGCGGAGGGCTGCCGTCTGGAGACTGGAAGAGTCTAATTGGCCCATCCAGTATGGGCTCGCTGTTGAGTCAGTCCATGCTTAGATGGGTTGGGCCGTTCATCAGAACTGGATACCTTCTCCATTTGCTGCCAAATACAAAACCCAAATGAAGTGTTCAAACTTCAAAGTCACCACTGATTATATCTCAGATTATGCGTAAAGAAATTAGAACTTTGCTACATCTACAGAAAAAAAGATTACAGATGCTTTACAGACCCCACTGAGACCTGATAATAGGGGGGTGGGTGGGGTTTTTTTTGGCAATTTTTTATTACCGTGGGGCCCACCCATATGAGTGTAGGTAAAACAT
>CAIGRF010225590.1:0-15857 GCA_903798235.1 Fraxinus ornus | reverse complement strand
ATATTTTCATGAACATAACTCCGAGTTAAACTATGTAGCTAAAGCAAGACTCACTTTAACAATTGTAAATTTTACAACTAGTGAAAAGATTTCATTGAAATCTATTCATTCTTTTGTGTGAATCTTTTGGCTACAAATCTAGATTTGTATCTAATTTCATATTCACCTTTTTCTCTCTTAATTTTGTGTATCAATTGGTTTCATCAAGACTCCATTTAAAAAAGTTGTTTTGACTTCTAATTGATCTAACTTCCAATTAAACTATGTAGCTAAAGCAAAAACATCACTTTTACAATTGTAAATTTTACAACTAGTGAAAAGATTGCATTGAGATATATTCCTTTTTGTGTGAATCTTTTGGCTACAAGTCTAGCTTTGTATCTAATTTCATATTCACTTTTCTTTCTCTTAATTTTGTTTATCAACTTACAATCATTCACCCTTTTTCCATCTAGTTTTTCAACTTGAACCCATGTGTTATTCTATTAAAGGGACTGTGTTTCTTTTTGCATTGCTGCAAGCCAATGCTTATACTATTCTATAGCTTCTTCAAAAGAATTATGTTCATTTTCATCTAGGTTTTGGAAAGTTAAAAGTGAAATCGTCCTCATCAAATCTAAAAGAAGATCTTCCATGTTTTCTTGCATATCTCTAGCTAGTTGATAATCTTCCAATGATTGGTTTACTTGTAAATCATTTTCATTTTCAAATTCATCAACCAAAACTCCATTATTTGGACTTCCACATTTTCCTCACCAACTTCGATATCAGTTTGATGTTGAAACTCATCAGTTTCACCATCAAAATGCTCCACCTCAATTTCAGTATCCCTTTCCACTTTATTTTTCTAAATTTTAGGGTCAGGATTTCTCTCTATATTAAGACAAGATAGTTCATTTTCATTAAACGCCACCTTTTTGTTTATAATGACTTTAAAACATCTGGTATCCCTTACCCACAATCCATATCCCCTCACACCTTCACCATAACCTAAAAAGATACACCTCAGAGCTCTAGGCTTTGATTTGCCTTCATATTGATGTGCAAATTCTGCAAATCCAAAAATTCTTATGTTGGAAAAATCTATAGGTCTTTTACTCTATTTTTCTTAATAAGTTTTGAAGTGTATAACATTGGTAGGGCTTCTATTTATAAGATAACTAACAATTTTAGCAACCTCTCCCTAAAATAACTTTGGGAGGTGAGAACTTAATAACATGCATCTAACTTTCTCAAGAATAATACTGTTCGGTGTTTCATCTAAACCATTTTGTTGTGAAGTGTGTGTTACAGTTCTCTGCCTTACTAGATAATTTGAGCAACTCATCAAATTCAAACATGTAGAACTCTAAACTATTATCAGTTCTCAGAACTTTAAAAAAAAAAATTCTATCATTTTGATTTTCAATTAAAGTTTACCATATAAAGTATCGTATTTGAATTTTAGGATAAAAGTCAATTTTTGCTAGAAAAACCATCAATGATTAAAAGAAAATATTTGAACCTAGTATGTGTTGTTATAGTAGCTGGTCCCTAAAAATCAGCATGCAAATATTTAATTTAGTCATAGATTTATGCATTACAGGCAAAAATCATAATCTATTATGCTTCTCTTTTGAATGGTTGGCACGTGGATTTGTTTGCGCTGTTGGATGAGCACTATTGCCTTATTTCATATAAATAAGCAGGAGAGTGCCTCTAAGGGTTTCAAATCAATTCAAACTCTTATTTTCTTTCGTGCATTTTACTTTATTGTTTTATTTTGGTCATCCTTTGGATGATTCTTGGTGATTTCTGTGTGAGATATTGTATTGTGAGAGACACTAAAAGAAATACTTTCTTTGTGAGTAGTTGTTGTGATTAAAGAGAGAGATTGAGGGGTTAGGGTTTGAAATCCCTAGTATTCGTACTGTAATCGAACATTTGCCTATTTTTGGGGCTTTATAGTGGATTTGAGCTTAATCATAATGGATGCTTAATAGAAGATTAGGCGTTAGGAGAGGTAGTTTAATATTCGGGACCTTTGGTCAAAAAATATTTCGTGTTCTTATGGTTCTAGATGTTTTCTTGACTGATCTTATTTTGGATCGTTGAGTTGCAAACGTCGAGTCACAAAATTGGAACCAACAGTGGTATCGGAGCTTAGAAGTTTTTACTTTTGACTCTCAAATTTCCTTTTTTGAAAAACGGTCTAATTATGTGACTCTTGATTCTTTCATAAAAAATCATATCTGTAAATGTTATGGTCAAGAAACTCCTCGATTTGAACTTGAACCCAATCTCTGGTATTTCTTAAGTAGCTATTTCGCACAGTAGTTCTAGTAACAGATTTTCTTAACCCCCTCCTTCAAGTTTTGTTTTCAAGAATATACTGCCACGGCCTTTAGAGGATTTCTTCGAACTCTCCTATATTTACCTTTGTCAAGGGATCTTTGAGAGAACATTAGAATCTGAGGGAAGTAGGGTTCAGTCCAAAGAAATCTATAAGTGACCCTTTGCTTGTTTTTCTTGAAAAAATATAATCTCCAGTTGTGTGATAGATGTTATTGATTAAAGCTGGGTTATAAAATTACATATGTACAAACTACAATATTGTGTTGAAACTATGTGTCGATACTCATATGTGCTTCAATCCCTTAAACACTCATTTGCATGTGAATAAATTGTGAACCGCATTCTTTAAATCCTCATTGTTTATTAAGTGGAAGCATATCTGATTATTGTACATTTGTTGTATAATCTTTGCTCATTCTCGTACTTTATAATCTCAAGGCATATATTCTTTGGTTTTGTGATTTGTCATTTAACTTTGACTTGTGTGATGTATTCCTACTCCATGTCTGTAATTTCTTGATCACTATCACTACACTACTGCACAACATGACCACTAGAATAGATGTTCATATGTGGGATGACAAATGAGACTATATTCTCTGGCACTAGAAAATGAAAGCTCTCATGTTGCCATTACAGTTTGCTAAAGCCATTGATGAATCTTGGCCAAAAAACATGGTTGTTGAAAGGAAAATTGAACAAGATGAGTTGTCCTAGAGCACTATGTTTCTCTACCTATTTGATTCTGTAATCCGAAAAGTAGCGAAAACTAAGATTGCTATTGAATTATGGATTGTCGTACAGAAACTCTATCTTACCAAAACCCTACCAAATAAGTGCTTTTTATAGAAACAATTCTTTAGTCACAAACTTGATACTAGTGCAGACTTAGAAGAAAACATAGATAAATTTAATAAGATCACACAAGATCTTATGAACTATGATGAAAAGATCTTTGATTATCAAACTATAGTTAGCCTACTTACAGGGACTGAGCCAGATTTTTTGTCAGGGTGGGCACAAATTTTTGTCAGTCTTCCCTGATATCGTCAACTTATCTCTTGGAGTCTTGATTAATCTTGAAGCTTCAAACATGACGAAATCACTATTCAAAATTATTTTTACAATGCATACGTGCAAACATATGTAATACAATTCTCAAATCGGTATATTGGAACCAACACAATTATCCAAAATCGACCTACACATGGACATATGTGCAATTGTCACCGAGCTTTTGGTTCATAAATTTTCACATATACATGTTTGTATATGTATATGTATATCTACACGTACACATTCATATCTCAAGTAACGTTGTAAGCAAATAAAGATTGAATCTTTTGAACGCATTGAGAACTTAAGAGTAAGGTCACCTCTTATTAGAAGAATTCATAATCAAATTGGGATTTTCGGTTGAAATCCATGGCCAAAAGCTGTGTAACTGCAGCATATCTCTCAATAATTCTTCCTCTCAAATTTTCTTGAATATATAATATAATCATTCTGTATGTACAGGAAAATAAATAAATTTCCATCCATTCATCAAGTAAATAAAAGTATTGAGCTTACTTACGGTCCCAAGAAATTCGAGGTCGAGTGCTTCACAATCGGGCACGAGATCGATTAATCTAGTACAAAAAATGTTCAAATTAGTGTTAAAAAAGAGCTTCATTCAATGCACAATGTCGAGAAAATTAGTAGGAAACTGAAAACTCTACCTCTGCCGACTGTTGTCGAGAAAATTAGTGGGAAACTCTACCTCTGTTCATTAATCATTACCATATCCTCTGCCATTATTTGGAATAAAACTATAATTAGGTATCGATACTCAGGGGACGGAGCCACAACCACAAGGACTCGAGAGATTGATGATCAGAGGGGCGAGGCGGAGGCGGTGCGGTCGTGCAGAGTTGCGCAAATGGAGAAGACAGTTGGGATCTCAGATTTGGGAAGGAAAATTGCAGACGGGTGGGAACTGGGAAGTTAATTGGGTTTACATTTTTCGGATTGGGTTGGACGGCTGGGCCTGGGACACTGGGTAGTATATTTGGTCGTGATTTTGGACTGGAACTTAACATATAACTAAAAAAAAAAATTCGAGCCTAAAAGTTTAGTGTGGGCATGTGCCCACACGGGACCATACTGGGCTCCATCCCTACCTACTTAATGCTATTGGCGACAAATGTAAAGACATAAGGAATGCATTAGAATGTGGTAGGGATGACTTAACTGTTGATATTATTCATAGTTCATTCTAGGACAGAGAATTGGAATTAAGATCAAAACATAAAGAAGCCCTTCATGTTGAGAATTCTTGATCTAATTCAAAATTTCAACCTAAGGGGTTGAGTAATTTCAGCCAAGCCCATTTTAACAAAAATAAAAGTTTCAATAAGAAGAAATGGGGGAATAGTAAAGGAAAAGACAAGAAAGTCTATAAGGGAAATGCAAAGAATAAAAAGTGTTATTATCAGGAAAAAAATCCTTTTATAAAAGACTATTTTAAATTGGCAAATGATCAAAGAAATGAATCTAATCCTGAAAATGGCTCTTCTCCCATTGCTGCTTCCTACAAAGAATTGAGTGCCAATATTGGGATGGTTTATGCGTCTACTATTGAAAAGGTTGATCCAGATTGGGTTCTTGATTTAGGTTACTCTTTTAATATGAGTCCTAATATTAGTTGTTTTCTGATTTCTCTAGACTTCATGAACGTTTTGTAAAGTTAGGAAACAATGAATGTTGCCAAGTAAAAGGTATTGGAAACATTTCTTTGAAGCCTAAAAATGGTCAATTGTTGTTGCTAAAACATACCACGTATGTGCCAGCACCAAAAAAAAAAATCTCATTTCCTTAGGAGTTTTAGATGATGAAATTTATCAAATTTAGAATAAAAATGACTTTACAAACATATCCAGAAATTGGAAACTCATTGTTAGTACACTTAAATCTAATGGAATCTATGTAATAAGGTTTGAATTTTTCCATTCAATAATGCTATAAACTTAGTAGCTTTGTCTGATAAATTAGATTTATGGCATAAAAGACTTGGTCACCTTGGTGAAAAGAGGCTGAAATCTATTTTAAAAGAAAGAGTCTTAGAAAAGACAATGTTCAAATACTTTCTGTGAACATTGCATCTTGGGTAAACAAATTAGATTTCCATTGACGATAAGCATCCACAAGTCACTAAATGTACTTGATTACATACATAGTGAGCTTTGGGGGCCTGCACTTGTATCTACATCATCGATTATAGATATTATTTTCTTATCATAGATTATTACTCTAGAAAAGTGTAGACTTTTCTGTTAAAAACTAAATCGACACTTTTATAACTTTCAACTAGTGGAAAACATTAAGTGAGAATCGAACTGATAAGAAAATGAAAGTTTTAAGGACTTACAATGGGCTTGAATTATGTAATATTGAATTTGATCAGTATTACCGCAAACATGGGATATAGAGGCACATAACTTGACCTATACCCCTTAGCAAAATGGAATTGCTGAGAAGGTGAATAGAACTAGAAGAACATTGATCAATTCAGGTTTGCAAAAATATTTCGGGGAGAGACTGTGAAGACTGCTTGTTATCACATAATTTGAAGTCACTCTAGCTCTTTAGATTACAAAATACCTAAGAAGATTTGGTTAGGATCTATGCTTAACTATTCTTACTTTAGAACTTTTAGATGTGCAACTTATGCATGCCAAACTGATTCTAAACTTGATCCTAGATCTCAAAAATGTGTTTTTCTTGGTTGTGGAGAAGGAATTAAAGGGTGTAGGCTATGGATAAAAGAATCTAAAGAATATAAAGAGATAATACGCAAATTTGTTATTCTTAATGAAACTATATTCCCTTGTCCTGGAGATGAAAATAGAGAAGAATTATTTGAAAAGGAATTTGTCATTAATGAAGTTGAACTTAACCTCAAACGGAACCTTACATTATCATGGATGATGAAGACTTGGAAAATGTTCAAGTTTTGAATCCTGCAGATCATCGATTGGCTAGAGATAGAGAAAGAATGTAAATAAGACCTCCTTCTAGGTTTTGATATACTGATTATATAACTTCAAAACTTGAACCTAATCCCTTAGACATTGAACTTGCCTCATACGACGAGGTTGTTTAGTAAGGAATCTAATAAGTGAATTGCTGCAATGATAGATGAAATGGATTATTTGTATAAGAATCAGACCTGGGCATTAGTGGTTAAGACTGCTGATTGTAAGCTCATTGACTGTAAATGGGTCTATAAGATTAAAAAATGTGAGATAGAAACCAAAATAAGAGATATAAGACCAGACTTGTACCAAAATGTTTCAAACAAAGAGAAGGAATAGATTTTACCGAATCTTCTCACTTGTTGTGAAATATACCTCCATTAGAATATTGTTTTCTCTTGTGACACAAATTGATTTAGAGTTAGAACAACTTGATGTGAAAACTGCTTTTCTTTAGGGTCATTTAGATGAAACCATATATATTACTCAACCAAAAAGATCTGAAAATAAAAGAAATAACTTAGTATACCTTTTAAGAAAATCATCATATGGGCTAAAACAAGCCCCAAGGCAATGGTATAAAAAACTTGATGCTTTTATACAAAGCCTCAATCTTCAAAAAGCTTATTATGATCCCTGTTTTTACTACAAAAGAGATGGAGAATCTGAGTTCTTTTACTTGCTTTTATATGTAGATGATATGCTTTTAGCTGGACATAACCCCGTCACTATTAATGTCATAAAAGAAAGATTAAAAATAGAATTTGAAATGAAAGATTTAGGTCCTACTAGAAAAATTTTGGGAATGAAAATAAAAAAAGGATATTATAAATGGAAAATTGTTTTTAACTCATAAGTGTTATATTGGAAAAGTTATTAAAGGGTTTTCATTGCATGATTCTAAATCTGTGAGTACTTTTATTTGCATCTATGAAACTATCTTCTAATCAGTCACCTAAATCTGAAGATGAATTTAATAAAATGGTAAATGTACCTTATGCAAATGTAGTAGGATCTATTATGTATGTTATGGTATGCTCTAAATCTAATATTTCTTTTTCTATAATTGTGCACAACAAATTTACGAGTAACCCATATGAGCTTCATTGGGAAGCTATGAAATATCTTATTAAATACTTCAAAGGTACTCACCACCTGGTCTTATGTATAAATCAGGTAAAAATGGATTTAATTTGAAAGGGTATGTAGATTTTGACTTTGCTTAAAATCCAGGTGATAGAAAATCTATCGATGCATACATATATGTCATAAATGGAACATGCATTAGCTGGAAATTACATCTTCAAAGAATAGTTGCTTTGTTTTCAACTGAAGCTGAATACATTACTGCCACTGAGGCAGTTAAAGAAGGAATTTGGTTAAAGGGCTTACTAAATGAATTAGGTTGTGTAGAAAATCAGGTAGAGCTTTGTTTTGATAATGAGAGTGCTATTTTCTTAAGTAAAAATCCATTTTTCACGATAGGACTAGGACTAAGCATATAGATGTAAAATTTCATTTCATTAGTGATACAATTAAAAAGAATGAAATAAAACTGGTTAAGATTCCTACCAAAGTTAACCCAGCTAATGCAGGTACAAAGGTCATTGAATAAATTCTAAGATTCTTTGAGATTGATGAATCAGGACAAGAATTATGTATGTTGATACCATTTATTAGGAATAGAAGAAATGAGATTATAAAGTACAATATGAAGTAGCAATCACAACACAAGAAGAATAAAATAATATGGCAAATGAACCAAATTTTATTAATAATGTAGAGAAAATACAAAGAATATTGTGTATCTAACACAATTCTAATTTTGAAAGTTATATGAAAGCCATACAGTTCGTTGACTATATATATAACTCAAAAGAATATGTTATGATTGAAAATATGATTAAAAAAAGCCAAAAATAAGGAAATAAATATTTCCTAAATAATACTGACGCTCAAGCAGCAATCTAGCGCCAGGCGAGCCGCGGGCTGGCGCTTTCAATGGTGCTCAGGCACCGAGTCTCGAGTCTAAAATTTGTTTCTTGGCGGCGCCCCGCTTAGGCACCTAAGGACCAAATTATTGATCTAATCTCCAATTATCAATTTTGATCCTTTTGTTTAACTTATTTTCCAAACAAAATGCAATCCACCGTCGAAAATTTGGTTATATATTAAACAAATCTCCACCTTGACACAAATTTTACTGTAATGGACAAAACATCAAGATTTCTCTACCTGGAAACAAATTCAACTACAATGAATAAACCAATGGCTCTTTAACAAAACTCTCCAACCAAAAATTTCTCCTCCTCTTCCACAAAGTCCAACTAGGATAAATTCAATCAATTGAATTCAAGCACTATTTCGTGGAATTACATCGGGTACCAAAATTTGCTCAAATTATCACCACAAGCAACAAAATCACAAATAATTCAAAGTTACCAAATAAGGCTGAAACACGCCCTGAAAACAGAATCAATACTACAAAATGCTTTTGTAGAAGGTTCTTTGCTAGACTCAATACCTTCAACCACTCTTAAAGTGTATGCTAAATCAGATTTATCGTACCTTTGTGGAGGCCTAACATCTCTCCTTTGTATGTCTCTAGCAATTGAATATGATGGCACTGCTGGTGATGGTGGAAAAACGACATTACCCACAATTTTAACTTCGATAAATCAGATTTCTTGTACCTTTGTGGAGGCCTAACATCTCTCCTTTGTCTGTCTCTAGCAATTGAATATGATGACACCGCTGGTGATGGTGGCAAAACGACATTACCCACAACTTTTGACTTCGATTGAGATGTATTCTTCAACATAATCCCCAAACCAAAATCCTACGGTATTATTCCAAACTGAATATCTACCAAACTACTAAATTTTTGTTGATTATTCTCCAATGATTCTGTCGGAACCTTATCTTTTCTGTCTCGGTAACACAACTCGGACACATTTGTTAACCTTCAGGACTCCACCTTTATCAGTGTACTTGTACCCTTTTGAATCAAGAGTACTTAAGGAGATCAAATTTCTATTCAAATCTAGGACATGCCTCACGTCATCAAATGTCCTAATTATCCCATCAAACATTTTGATTATGACTCTTCCAATACCAGCTATCTGAAAATATGTATTATTACCCGTCACCACAACACCTTTAGAAACTTCTTCATATGTTGTAAACAAATCCCGATTGGGACATATACGAAAAGAACAAGCTGTATTAAGAATCTAATCCTTGTCAGATTTGGAATCGTTGTAAAAAATAATCAATACCTCTCTATCGCTCTAGTAATTTTTTGTAATATTGGCTTCACTTGAAGTTTATGGTTGCTTTTTCCTTCTTAATTGTTACCATGTTTTCTCTATTCTACAAATTGTATAATAGTTACAAACTTTATTACTGGAGTTAGATTTCGAATTGCCCCTCTCATAACCACCGTGAACAACAAAAGCTTCTCCATGAGCTTCAGATCCAACGAGATAATTTATCTTCACTTTTAAAAATAAAGTATCATAAACTTCTTCAATAGTGATAGTATCATGACTATATAATATCTTGTTTATAAATGACATGTATGAAGCGGGCAACGAACAGAATAAAATTAACCCTAAATCTTCTTCATCGTACTTAACTTCCAAAGTCTCTAAATCAATGATGATTTCTTTAAAAAAAGTATAGTAATTTTCTAGAGATGTACCTTCTGTCATAAGATAAGAATACAAAACTTGTTTTAGGTGCAATTTGTTAGTTATGCACAATTGTTCCAACTTCAACCATAATGCATTTGAGGTTTTCTCTTTCAAAACATCCAAAAGAATATGATTCGAAAGATGAGGATTGATGATACCAAAAATTGTACATGTAGACTTTTGAGCTTGATGACTGAGAATGAATATGAACGTGGTCTTCTAATACCTGAAATAAAGGCGTCGAGGTATGTCCTCGTCGCCCTCTGATGATTAAGTCAGAGAGAGAATATGAAAATGTTTGAGTGTTGAAAATTGTTTGTAAAAAGGTACTTGAATAATGATCCATGGTTTCATATTTATAGAGATAGGTAGTGTATTCCTAGTAGGACTTGACATCGGAGTTCTGATTGGGGTAAGTGTTGGACCACAATCATAAGTCTAATCATACATTAACTGTAGTTTTTTTCCAAGGTGGACTCCTTTTGGGCCTAAGACTTTTGAATTGAAGTATTTGGATAGGGTTAGAGTTTTTAAGAGGTGGGGATTATTCGTGCTTGAGAATGAAGGAAATTTTGGCTAAGGAAAGACCCCAATGACTCACACATCCAACTTAATCCTTATGGACACTCACTGGAAATCCTTGAGGTATCTCGAGGATACATTGATGCTCGAGCATATTGATCCAATGATTGCGAAAAAAGATCCATGGGAGTCCTCGTGCTCGAGGTACAATCTTTTGTGATAACATCATTGGCCCTCGTACATCCATTCATAGAGCTCACAGATTAGGGACGGATGCACATAAGTTTTACACATAAGGACATGCTAAAGGAATGCTTGTGTTTCAGATAGGTCGAGGTAGCTTGATGGCATTGCTCTATGAGTGCTGATTGATCGAGGTAAAGTAAGGCGGTTACTAAGGATCGTTGGATGGTTGACATGTGGTAAGACCCAACGGCCAAGGTGGCGACCTTTAGGCTTCTAGTTCATTACCTATAAATACTTCATTTTACCGTTCATTTTTCACTTTTCACTCTGCTGTAAAAGTTCTCTACAAGGTAGAGCTCAAGCAAAATCCTTAGACACTTTTTTGGTTTCCTAGTGACTTTAAGGTAATGTCCCAAGACTTTAAGTTATTTCCTTAGTTAATTTAAGTGATGTCGACCAGTGAGAGTGATCGGGGGTCTGGTAGCTCGAGTAGTAGTGAGGATACTAGGACCTCGATTATTCCCATGGCTGTCCCAATAGACTCCCGACCTAGAACCCAAAGTAACGTTGAGTCTAAATAACCCAATGAGATATGTAGGTATAAGGAGTACCTACCAGTGGGAGCTGCTAGGAAGTTTGAGCTCATGCCCGGGTGAGACATTAGTCTCCTAGTCCCGAGGATAGAATGGTGTAAGCTTGGGAAGGTAAGTTTATGATTTTTAGGGATACCTTTAAGGCCGGGTTTTGGTGGCCATTGCATCCCTTATTCATAGGTCTGTTAGTCGAGCACTCCATGTGCCTGGGACAACTGGTGCTCAATGCATGGAGGATGCTTATTTATTTTTTATAGCTTGTAGGTACTTGGGCATCGAGCCTTACCTCGACCTGTTTGGAATGGTGCTCGAGCTCAAGTAATCCTCCTAATTTACCTGTTTTGCATACTTATCTACCCGAGGAAGGTTTAGAATCCCGAGCTTACCAAGCTTGCTAAAGGGATGGAAAGATAAATGGTTTTACGTTGAAGCTCGGGATCTCGACCGACCCTTTTGGCCTAGGTGGGGTCTTTCGGACTCAGTTTATTTTTGTGAGGGTCAAGCCTATTTCGAGTCATTGGAAAGGGATAGGAAAATGTTCGAGGATTGATCCCCTGATGTTGGATACGAGATCGTTCTTCAAGGATAAAGTGTTAGACCTGAGAGTTATTAGAGGCGTCGAGGGTAGGGTTCTTAATCTTAAAACTTTTCGTTTCTTTTTTCTCGATGATATGATCGATCCAATTACTTGTAATTTTTCCTATAGATATTTCTTTCGACCCTACTACCCTTGTAGATTCATGAATGCCAAGGCCAACGCCCATGAGCCTGCAACTAAACTATCGACGAAGGCCAAGAAAAGGCCTCGTGTATCAAGACCCGATAAGCAATCTAGGGGGTCCGGTGAAACCTCCCAGCCTCAATCTTACATCCCAAGCCCACAATGTACTAGGCAACCCTCATCCTCTCCCGAGTTCTGCCTGCTCGACGCACGCCTGAGGTTGTTGACCTCAAAGACGAATCTATCCCTCCCTAGCCTTAATCATCGAGAATTTTGAATGTTGCCACCTCGTGCTTAGTATTGTAGCCAAATACAGAGGTGACATAGGGTTCGAGGAAGGGATGAAACTCTTGACGTTAAAGATAACCTACTCGAACTTATCTTGAGTTATTTTCCTTTTCTTTTAAAGTATTTTTTCTGATGTCTTATGTTCGGTATTTGTACGGACAGACCCTTAGCGTTACGCGAGGTCTGTCCTTGTAGGGGATGGACGAGTCCCACAAGATGTCCGGGCTCGTAGAAGTCGTCGAGCTGCGGGATAAAAAGATTGTAAAGGAGTGTGAGGATGCAAAGGTTGAAGCGCGTCATGCTCGAGAGAAGATGGAAGCTGCCAAGGATGAAGCCGATGAGGCAAAGTTCGAGCTTAAGTAAAAATGTAAGGAGTACGAGGCCAAGATGACTGAGGTCAGAGCTCGGGCTTGGGAAGAGTTTAAACCATCCGAGGAGTACAAGCTCAAGGCTGAATACGCCTCAGAGGCGTACC
The DNA here is from genome assembly GCA_903798235.1 of Fraxinus ornus. Lineage (NCBI taxonomy): Eukaryota > Viridiplantae > Streptophyta > Magnoliopsida > Lamiales > Oleaceae > Fraxinus > Fraxinus ornus. The sequence goes on along the minus strand of CAIGRF010225590.1, from coordinate 3,027 downwards.
TTCATGCATTCAAGGAGGCTCGAGCCTTTCTTCGATCCAAGCTTCCCAATGTACAACCCAACGACCTGAAGGCCTTGCTCGGTATAGCAGAGAGCCTCGAGTAATTAGAGTTAGAGGATGCCACCAATGAGGATGAGAGGACGACATCAAGGTTAACGTAGATGCCTCTAACCACGCTCTCGAGGACTTAGATTAGGACCTCTCATATACCTCGAGCCTCATATTTTATGATGAATTGTAAATTTCTATTTTTCCAAGTATATTACCCGACCACATGGGCTTTATGTTTTAATTTTTTAAAGTACATTACCCGATCTCATCTAGGCTTTTATTTTGATGTTGTGAATGATATGCTTGATCTTAGCTTTAAAATGCTATGCTCATGTTTATCTCGATCATTTTAACTGTTAACTAGCACGACGAAAAACCATTAATTTAGGTTCGTACTCGACGTTTTGACCATGCCTTGGCCTGATTTTGAGCAAAGGTTTAGGGTCGACCTACTATCGAGCCCCACCTGAAGTAATTAAACCCGAGCCCGCCGCCTTTTTTTAACCAAGGTTCAGGCTAGACCTTAGGTTTGAGTCTAATGTAAAATTATTAATCTTGAGGACTTACTCATCCCGAAGACTACTTAATCAAAGGTTAAAGGTTAAAGTGGACGTGCTTGAGACCCTACTTGATTGCATGTTCGTGAAAATACTTTAGTATCCTACTTATGATAGGTTTTTCAAGCTTATACTCGTGGCATGTCTTGAAGGTAACTGCTCTGAGAGGTCTTTATAGTGTATGATCATAGCATGTTTTGAAGGTGCTTGCTCGTGACAGGTCTTTCAGGCGCATGCTCGTGGTATGTCTTGAAGGTGCCTGCTCGTGACAAGTCTTTATAGTGCTTGCTCGTGGCATGTCTTGAAGGTTTCTACTCGTGACAAGTCTTTAAAGTGCATGCTCGTTACATATCTTGGATGTGCTTGCTTGTGACAGGTCTTTAAAGTGCATGCTCGTGGCATGTCTTGGAGGTGCCTGCTTGTGACAAGTCTTTAAAGTGCATGCTCATGGCATGTCTTGGAGATGTCTGATCTTGACAAGTCTTCGAGATAATCACTTGGGCAAAAAATATTTGTTGGGTTTTATCCAATTGCTACTTTTAATCTTAACTTACCTATGCTCTGGAACATGTATAGGCTCATAGGCCTTGACAAATAAACTAACGAAAAGAAAAAATGCGAGGGGCTACAAGCCTGATTAAAAGTAAACTATTGAAAAGTAAAAAGGTGCATGGGGCATGCAAGCCCAAACAAAAGTAAAACTGACTAAACCAAATAGATAAGGTGATGACTACTACTTGTAATAAATTTTGAGATTGTCAGCACATTTCAAGTTGTGTACCCCTCCTCGGACTTATCTAATGACTTCATAGGGCCCTTTCCATGATGGGCCAAGTTTACCCGGGGCTTGATCGTCAACCTCAGCCCTTCCGAGTACTAGATTCCCAACCCTAAATTTTCTGGGTCTGACCTTATTATTAAAATATCTCGCTGTCCTATTTTAATAAGAGATAGATCGTAGGTCAGCTTGCTCGCGTACCTCTTCAAGGAGGTTGAGATACTTCAATGTGTATTCCATGGTACTATACTCCATACGCCTCATGGTGGGTAAGCTAACCTCTATTGGAATCATAGCCTCCAACTCGAAAGCTAACACGAAAGGGGTCTCACAAATTGTTGTCTTGTGTGAAGTCCTGTAAGTCCATAATATGAAGGGTAACTCATCGGGCTAGTTACCTTGAGCACCCTCAATCATGGTACGAAGGTCTTGTAATATAATTCGATTAGTTACTTCAGCAAGGTCATTGCCCCGAGGGTGTGAGACCGATGTTAGGTGATGATCTATCTTAAAATTGGTGTAGAAGTCCTTGAACCGTGCTTTATCAAACTGTCTTTCGTTGTCGTTATGAATACCTTGGGTATCCCGAACCTGCATACGATAGACTTCCAAACGAATGATCTCAGCTTGGGCTCCAAGATAGTTGCTAGGGGTTCTGCTTCACCCTACTTGGCAAAATACTCTACCGCCACAGCAATGAACTTTAACTACCCTCTTGCCATTGGAAAAGGCCAGAGGATGTCAACTCTCCATTGTTCGAAAGGGGCCGAACAATGTATGGAGGTGAGGTTTTTGACAAGAGTACAGATGACGTTATCGAACCTCTTGCACTTATCGCATCTTCTCACATAGTCAAAGGCATCTTTCTTCATGGTTGGCCAATAGTACTCGTACCTTATAAGTTTGAAGGCCAGGGCTTGTGCTCCTTGATGATTACCACATACTCTTTCATGAAGCTCTACTAGGGCATGTGTTGATTCTGAGGGCCTGAGACACCTGAGGTATGGAAGCTTAAAGCTTCTGCAAAAGAGGACTCCTTCAATGATAGAGTATCTTGATGCTCGAGATCGAACGCTCCTAGTTGACCTTGGATCCTCGAGGAGGTTTTCATTAGTTATGAATTCAACTATGAGGTCCATCCATGAGGGCTCATTATATATGTCCACGACACCGAGTTCCTGACCTATGCTTGGCTCCGTCACCATTAGACTGTCTTTTCAAGTCCATCTACTCCCATGAAAATGAGTTTTGACAAAGCATCCGCCTTACCATTATCAGCTCGGTCAATTTTCAAAATTTCGCAATCCTTAAATTGTCTTTGAAGATCATGTACTCTCAAATAGTACAAGCTAATCTTTTCATCATTTCTTTCAAATGATCCTTCGATCTGCCCAACCACAAGTTGTGTATCCCTAATGAGCTTGATGTTGGGAATCTACTTATGCATGCGCAGCGGAAATAAACAATTTTCGATTCCCAAACAGGATTCACATAGTGTTTAGATAGAAACTGTGTTTAGAATAATACCTTTGATGAATTCTGCAAACTCCTTTGCTGATTCTCGAACTCCAATGATCACGATCAGCAAACCAAGCTGTCAAATAGTCCAGCCTCCCATGGTGCACCACCCAGAGCACAAGA
>CAIGRF010225560.1:11849-25982 GCA_903798235.1 Fraxinus ornus | reverse complement strand
GAAGAGAGGTCTATTTCTTGCCAATGAGAGAGAAAGTCCTTTTCTTGCAAAGTGAAGGAAACCCACGTGAATAAATCTATCAAAAAAGTCTAGCCTAGAGATATGTAAAGAGTCTCCAAGAAGCTATAGAAAATATCTCCTAAGTTTTGATCCTAGCCATCCATTTAATCAAAGGGACACAAATGATTCAATGGTAGCACAAAATAGGGTCAAAGTCATGAGAACCAATAAACCCACAGTTTGCTTGTGGGAAATAAATAGATTTTGTAATAGTGATTTATTATTATTTTTTTTTTTAAGAATTTGTGATTTTAAAATTATTTTATTAGGATAGTGTATTAATGAAAATGAATTTGGAAAAAGTAAAGTTTGAAAGAATGATGCTCAAACACGGGCTAATTCAACTTGCCTGCGAGTTTTTTGTCCCCATTCTGGGGTTTTCATTCCAAGAAAAGTAGGAAAGATTGGGTTGAGTTGGGTTGGGTAGGGTTGGGGAAGAGATGTTTTGAATTATGGTGGAAATGAAACTCAGGATATAATATTTTGGCTTTTCATGTTCTTAACTGTTTAGCAATTATTTAAAGTAATAATATTTATCATTATAATGATCAAACAACAATGATGTGACAATTTAAGTGGAATAATGAGATATGACGTTCAATTTTCATGAAAATTGTATCGTCATATCCCATTATTTCACCTAAGTTACCACATTTAGTCGATTGAATTCTTCGTAAATGGCCTCATCAAACTCACAATCCACCTGGAGTATTCATATCAGCATGATTCTAATATGTTCTACTAGTAATCACTCAACATTGATAGCCTCTTTGCTATCTTTCATTCTGGGTTGATTTATATAATGCTCGTGTTTCATTTTATGCATGATAGCATATCACCCATTTGATACTGCAACTGTGTAACACACTGCAGATATGCTTCTGAGTCGAACATTATCAGCAACACAAAGATTGCAGTTCAGCTGAAAAATAAGACAGTCCGTGATGTGGCATTACGCTGTCGATGGATGACTGTGAGTTTTCTCTTGCTAAATTGTCTTGATTTACTCAATATGTATTCAACCATAGCATAATTGTGCACTATTTAATTTTTGCATGGTCGAGCTAAGCTTATGTGCGATGCTGGGATATGTGGTTTTATCATTTGCATTTCCAGTTTGATGCCCTTTTTATCGATGGAGGCAATAAGATTTACAATCTAATTATTTTACATGATTAACTGCAGAAGAAAGAAATTACCAAGAGAAGGAAGGAAGATTTTAATGCCACAAGGAAAAATAAAGATAAAAAGGTAAATAGTTAATAAATTATTCTTAGTTTCATTTCTAGTATTTATATGTTTATCTTCTCTGTTTTTGTGCGTTCATCATTGTAACAGGAAAAACCAAGTAGGAAAACACACAAAAGAAAACAATATTTCTTATCTCTATAATTTTATCTCTCTCTACTAATAGTATCACTCAAAAACTACAAATTCTCTAAGAATGAAATTTCACTTGAGAATGGGATAAATTTCTCTGCAGCAATCATCTCCTATTTTTAGGCTAATTCTTTCCGCGTACATTAATTGAAACGGAGAAATTCCAATGTTAATAGCACATAAATCTTGCACGCTTCCTCGATAAATGGTAATAGTGGCTGAGAAATGATTTTCCATCATAAATTTCTGCATGAAGCCAACCTTCATTAAAGTTACTTGTGGTCAAAGAAATTGGCTGCAAAAGCGACTTTATCTATCAACATATTTCTTAGGGAAAAGGGCATAAATCTATGTTTGTAGGTGGACTTTTGACTAGGTTGAATATATACGAATTGAATAATGCGTTTCACTCTGATTATTGATTCTTAAAAAAATTACTACTAATTCAAATTGTTAAATGTGGTATATTGAGTTAATGACATCTCGAAATCTGATTTTTCCTATTATGTATATGAAGGGTTCAAAAAAATAAAAAAATTCTGAGTTTCCATTCTCGTGAGTTTTTCTCATCTTTGTGAGGATGTTCATCTTTCCTATAATCTTCCGCTACGTCACGTATGGTTATTTTTGTCCGTTCAATGATGTGGATGTGGAGATCTCAAGCAACATGACTTTTCATTATACTTCCTAGGTAACCTTATGTTTTCTTGTGCAATTAGTAACATTTATGAAACTCATAAGAGTGTTACTTAAACCATCATTCTTGTTGCGGGTTTGGTTCATGTTAAGTAAAAATAAAAGAAATACAATTGATATGAAATTTTCCAACAGTAAAGCTTCTAGGAATCAGTTTTCGTTTACTTAACTAGTTTTACCTTCACGCAAGCTAAAGTTACTGGAGAAAATAGTTTATATAAATTTTTTGATTAAAACGGTTTATTTTCTTGGATAATTACTATTGGGTATGGAGTAGGTGTTGAGACATAGCAACTAGAGGTGGAGAATAGATGATAAACTTGATTGATAATGGAGAAATCACGCAATTTATGTTGGCTTAAAACTGACTTTCGTTCTTTATAGGCATCGAGAGTGTGACTCGGCTACTTCTTCAGGAGAACACTTGGACATTCGAACAGATTTCTGCAAATTTCAACACTCATCAGGTGAAGCGTTTGTATATTCATTTTATTAAATCGAATACATTTTCCGACTTCATAAACCTTAGCTAGTTCGTTCCCTTTTATTGAGATTTGGCTGAGGCGGGCGTTAAACAAATTTGTATATTAGTGCGTTTACATGGGGTAACAAGAATAGAATACAAATCAACCTCTTCAGGGGTGGCCGAATTGGTGGAGCAGGTGAACGCGGAGATCGTAAGTCACGAGTTCGAATCCCCTGCCACACTTCCTCGATCGAGCGGTTTATCTCTACGTCAACAAAAAAAAGAAAGAATAGAATACAAATCTTTGTTGTCAGATCATATGGTCTTCCGAAATATCTCTAATGTTGGTGTGACTGTGGATCAACCTTTTTTATTATAGGGATATACTGTATTCCTATGTTTGTTACAAGTCCCCAAGTTTCCTACCTTAAAATAGGAAGTACTTGAGAAAATAAGAGAGGTGAGAGATCTCCTATTGTCAAAAGTTGTTCTTCTCGAGTATGTGTAAAACAAGCAGCAGCGAGAGATATAATTCTCATATAAAAGGTGAACTATAAATCTAGATGTTCTTTTTCGTTCAAAACTTCGTTTCTCGTTCTTATTATTGCTTTCAAATTTAAGGATTAAGGTTTAGTCGAAACATACACAAGGATGTTATTTTGCCAAGTAGCTAGTTGCTGTATATAACCTTTTGAGATATGTGAACTGATGATATCTCTCTCTCTGCCCTTTATTTTTCAGTTACATGAGAACATCAGTCTACTGCGACAAGCTCGAGATAACATCTTCAAAATCTTGAACAAGTATGCAGCAAACCTCGTCTTGAATCTTGATGCTATTTTCCATTTTTCCGTGTTTTTTTTTTCATTTTATTTAGTGATATATTGCGCTTTTATTTCCATTATGAATCCCATTTCTATTCATAGTGTGAAATTTGCAGCTTGAACAACATGACTCCAACAATGAAGATGATGCCTCCACTTCCTAAATTAAATGAAGAGCTAGCCAACTCCATTCTCGATGCAACAATAATCCAGTCATCGAAGAAGGTCGATTATTATCTAGCTAGCTAGTTTACCAAATCCTCGAGTTACAAATTAAAAAAGAATTGTCAATTAAATAGTTTATAAGATGATGAGACTCTAATGATATGTTGATGTGATAGAAAAGTTATTGATGTAATAAAAAATATTATTTTATTGAAGAACGTGTGGTTGAAAATGAGTAGAAAAATGAGAATTAGAAAAATAATGTGGTTCAAACATGGGTTTATTTTCTTGTTTGGTGGGGCAACTTATCTTTGTTACTTCTTTAGTGGTAGAAGAATGTTTTGAACTTTAGCTAAGAAAATTCGAGTATTATAAACTTGATACCAATTGATGATAATATTACACGAAATTGCATTGAGGGAGCAGAAAAATATATTTTGCACTTGGTAATTGTTTTTGAATCACCCCATTAAACTTTGATTAAATTTTGAAGTTCACTACTTTATAACATTCCATCACATGTCACTTTGCTTAGTTGTCAGCAATACAATAAAATTTTTTATAATTGCAATGTGACATCCTAGAAACGAAAAAGTAAAATGAGGCATATGATAATGTCTTCCAATTAAAAGTTTTAAACTTTTTTTTAGTTTAGTATTTTTATGGCGTGACGTAGTGATAATTTTACATATTAATGAGGCATATGATAATGTCTTCCAATTAAAAGTTTTAAACTTTTTTTTAGTTTAGTATTTTTATGGCGCGACGTAGTGATAATTTTACATATGACACAATGCTTATGCAAAATATTCATTACAATATTTTTATCAAATAATAATTTTGATCAATTTCGGTGAAATCTAAAATTAAATTGAAGTTCAAAGATTTAATTAAAATCAAATTAAAGTTCTACGGACAAATTGAAACAAATTAAAATTGACTGACTTAATTCATACATTTGTTGGAAGTTCAATGACTGCATATGAAAATTTACCATTTTAAACATAAGTGTACTACTAAATTTCCTACCAAATCATCCGATTAGTTTTGGATTCTTAATTTACTACCACATCTTAAAGTCAAACATTCGAATCTAATGCATTTTTTTTTTATCTACGCAGTGAAAGTTATTCTTAGGTCGCATAACGAGGAATATTTGCCTTTACTATTCAAAGTTCGCTAAAAGAATATTTGACACAAAAATGCACTTTGAGCATGATCGGCTTATTTTTTAGCAATAAGCTAAGCCAATTGTGTTGTATTCGTGCATGAGTAGCAAAGTCAGATTTTTTATTGTAGGGTCAAAAAGTAAGTTCTATTTTTTTTTAAAACGACATAACATAACAACGGGTTGAGAGGTGAGAAGGGATGTGATTAGGTGGCTAAATATTTTACTTGTCATCCGCATCAATGAGTTGAGTAGTGGTAGATATTAAATTTTGATGAAATTAACAAACCCTAAATATTAGGGAAGAATGAGAAATTACTAAGTGATTTTAAATTAAGACTTTTAAGGATTATACATGCTCAAAAGATGGGAGGAATAAAAATTTATATCTTGGAGAAATTTTTTTTTAAAAAAAAAAAGTAAAATGAAATTTTGGAAATTTTGTTGGGTCAATGAACTACATGACACCATGTGACTCCGCCTCTTCTTGCATGTATGGTTCAATGAACTACATTTTTCAATAAAATATATTACACACAAATAAAAAAAAAATCTTATTTTTTAACCACGCATTCTTCATTAAATCACTATTCCAAACGGTATTTTTGAAAAAAAAAAAAAAAAAGGGGTGGGGGGTGGGGTAAAAAAAAAAAAAAAGGGGTGGGGGGGGGGGAGGGATTCAAACATGTTCTAAGTTTGAACTTTCAATTTGAGATCACACGAATACTTATACTAGAATTAAGATAAGCCCAAACTATATGGATACTTACAACAGTGTAACCTCATTATTAATCCCTCTACTCGTGCACTCAATCACTCGTCCATGCATCTAAATCGTGTTTCTTTCTTTACCTGTCATCTAAATCGTGTTTCTTTCTTTACCTGTCATCTGACAAAGAAAGAATAAAGATTTTACATTTCACAAACTTTTGTGAGACCTCCAACTGATCTTAAATTGAATTTTTTTCCTGATTTTATCTTCAAGTGATGGTGTCACCATTTCTCAATTTTTTTTTTTTAAATCATCTTCATTTAATGTTCTCAATTAAACTGCACCTATTTTGTTAATATTAGTGAGAGTTAAATACGTATGTTGCACGTTGCACGGTTTGAAATGCTTTATTAAGTGCTTTGAAAGTTATATTGACCTTCCGTTTACTTTTTTGATCTAAATATGAGATAAAAATGCAAGTCCTTGAAAATAAATGTTAATGATTATATATACACGTAAATAGTGAAATGCATACTTGAATTTGAGAATTAGAATTACAACTAAATACATAAATGAAGATGAATGATAAATACAATACGTGATTTAATGTGAATGTTAATTAATTTATAATTAATATCAATGAATATATACGTGACAATGAATGTTAAATCATTGATACTAAATGAATATGATTTAATTTCCAATTAAGTGAATTTGGATGCTAATTAGTGTATATGATGAACTACATTCTTGAATATGAAATTTTAATTAACATTGATTAAATGAATGTGAATGTCAATTAATTAAAAATTAATAATAGGGATATAGACGTGAATGTGAATGTGAAATTTAATTAATATTAATTAAATGAATGTGAATGTTAATTAATTGAGAATTAATAATATTGAATACATGCATAAATAAGGATTTTATAGTATTTATTACAGTTTGTAAATTAAATACATATTAAAAATAGAAAAGTAAGTCATATTAAAATAATTGAATTGTAGTAGGGCTATAATCATCCAAATAATTATTCTCATTTGATGTGATATTTAATATATTATAGAAATAATGAACTGCATTCTTCAATGTGAGAATCTAATTAAATGAATGTAAATGTAAATTAATTGGAAATTAATAATACGGACATGGACATGACCATCTAAAATTCTAATTAATATTAATTAAATTAAAGTGAATGTTAAATTGATAATTAATAATAGGGTATACATACATGAATAATGATTTTATAGTATTTACTATGTTTGTAAATTAAATATATATTAAAAAGTGAAAAGTAAGACATATTGAAATAATTGAACTATAGTAGTGTTATATTCGTCCAAAAAATTATTCTTTCTTGATGTGATATTTATTAGATTATAGACTAATTTGTTTCATAGTGACTATAGAGGCATTCATGACCAACAAAAAGTCCCCTCAACCAACCAAACGTCATATAATCCTATAAGTAAACCGCTCTCTCTCCCGCTGCCATTTTCAGGTTTGATTATTCTTTATTACAGGAAAATGTTTCAACACTTACCCGATCTCAGAACTGATTACCAATTAAAAACTTTTTTAAAGAATTAATTTTAATTTCTTGATTGATGACCAACTAAATGACAAAATGAATAAATCATTCTAACTGGAATTCCTGTTCCTGATGTTAATTGTGATGGGTGTGAAACTGTTTATAGGTGTGCAATCATACAGGAATTTCTATTCAGAAGAAAAGGAAAGGCTTGAAACTTTTCTCTTTTGGTGAGTGTCCTTAGAGGCTTTGCTATATTCTTGTTTGGTCTTCATTTCTAGATTTCCATATTATGATTGGAAAATGAGTTATTCAAATGTGCATTTGTGTATGTGTGTGTGTTTTCTATCTTTGAATCTGTGTTGTGAATTTCAAATTTCTATATCAATTCTGTAATAATTTCCTGTACTTGTAGACTGATTCTTGGAGAATAGGGTTCATACCGTGAAATGGTAGATTTATGTCAGAATAGGAGAAACAATGATGTCCTTGATTGAAAGAAAATTACAGATAAAGAAAGCAGTATCACTTAGGAGTTTGAAAGAGCTCATAGACTTTTAATTAAAAGCTAGATTGTCTCACTTGGTGCAGTGGGTTTCTTTCAAAGCAAGTTATTTGCTTCAAATCTATATCTTTGATCAGCAAGTTGAACATGAACAGAATATTAGACCAGGTTATAATGCGCATATTTTGTATGCAAATTAAAGTTGAATTTCTTCTTCTCTTATAAAATAGTTATTAATGTTTATTAGTGATTGATTAATTAACCACTAATATTTATTCAAAAAATTTTAAAAAAAATTCATTAACCAACTATAGCAACTTCTATCAATTCTTAGATGAGCATCTCTTCTAAGAATTTGAGAAACTATTTAAAAAATAAGCAACTTTTACAAATTCATACACATGAATTAAAAGAGCGCGCGTACACACATAATAACGAATATAGTTTTATGAGGAATAATGCTATATACATATTTCCTTACCACTTGGATGACATTCCCTTTTATGTGGAGAAAACATGTGTAGTGATGTGATTGATGAGTTTAGAATCAAGAGTGTAGATGTTACTTTGTGAAAGAGTGTTAATGAAGGTGTAAGAGAGAGCATCTTTGTTTTATGAGACAATTGTATTCTCGATCTTCATAGTAGTCATTATGCCGTGACTTCGTCTTGCTTCGATGGGAGATCTATTTCTACTTCATCATCACTTTCCTGCTCTGCTCTATGAAATACTTCATCTGCACTGTCGTTGCGCCTTAAAATATTGTGCATCGCCATTGTCGCAATTGCAATTTTGCTGATAGGTCAGCCATTCGATCCACTAGAGTTGAGATCACATTTGCTCCGTATTTTTTTTTGCTCTTTTCCGAATGGGATGTGGACTTAAGTTTGCCACTACGCTTGCTCGATCGTGACTTAGATAAAGTTGAATGGCCAATTTCCAGTTCATCACTGGACTGGCTGCTTTCAAGAGGTACTAGCGATCGATCGGCTACTTGGTCGCTGGCATTATCACCGTGCATGCCGAACCCACGCCGTGACAACTTGGTCGGGATGAAGGCATACTTGCTAGAATCGAATGTGTCACCGAATAGACGACTGTACCGATCGAAAATTTCTCCCACGTCCTTATTTCTAAACCTCTTATACTTGGGATTCTCTTGCGTAACTGAAACGACAAGAACCATTGCTCATATAGGTATTTGAAAAGCACAACATTTACCATGTCGTGCACACAAATGGGTGCACGACACAATTACAATCCATGCTGCTTTTAGTGGTCCAATAAAAACAAGACAATAAAATGACAGACTCAAAACCAAATCAGCATACATATGACCTCCCAGACGTGCAACCATTTAATGTCAAAGAAATGTAGTTTTCGGGTACAAGGTTAACACCGACATTGTATACGATCAGACGTATTTTTCATTTTGGTGTTTATTGCAGAATGTATACAGATTGTCACGCAAAAGTACACGCATTATAGAAACATGACATTCGAACTAGCAGTCCTATTGCGTGAATTTACAAATCAGTTTATGGACAACAATTATTTTGATGACAAATGATGGGTGCACAGATACATTTCTTTTGGTTCAACAGAACTGGCTACATGAGGCAAACCGACGGGTAAGGTTAATGTGTGGACATGCAAAGAAGAAATTCATAATGCGAATGAATCTTTGTTTACCTTGATTTTACGATCCCACCACGCGATTACCGGTAGTTCGGTCGTACTCCATGCTTGTGCAACGCGGTAGTTCGAACAACAACTTGTGATCGAGCCACATTTTCTGCAAGTGATTTCTCAGCTGGGAGATTGTCCAATTCTTATTTGCCTTAAGATTGAAAAGCTATAGAATGCGGTCCTGGACTTTGTGAAGCACTTCCATGACAATGACCTTCCCCGACAATCAATTTACATGCAGACATGAAAATTTGATGCTCATTTATTGTCCATTTCTCCATTCTACATACTGATTTCTCCGATTGCGAATCCACGGGGTCTTCTCCTGGCAGTTGAAATGGGGAGACGATTGTATAGTTTTGTAAGAGCGAAAACAGGGCAGATGATTACAAACGAAGTGAAAGAGGTTGAAACAATAATTGCACAGACACTGCAGAAAAATGTGGTCATTACCATGTGATGAGGATAGTTCCATTGATGCCCGGGGAAGCCGTCCACTTCGATGAAATTGACGAGTGCATATCTCGGTGGACGATCTGTACACGATGGAATAAATTTGTAGTCAATAACTCAGTCAAAAATGTACGGGAGAACCAACAAGAACATAGGGAATGCAAGGGAAATCGATAAAAAATGTGATGGTCACTTTAAATCTGTCGGAGATAGACTTTCTCGTCAAGGCGTCTTCTTCGTCGGAATCGAGGAATATTTATGGTGGAGCTCCAAATCCCGGAAATGAGAATGTTTTGGGTAGCACCTTATAACTAGTGTGTATATCTGTATTGTATTTCACTGTCTCTGTCCAGTAGCAGATCCAAGATCCAGTAACTTCTCATTGAGGAGAGAGAGAAGCTTGGATTGGAGATTTGACGTGGTTGGTGGGGTTGAATAGGGGTTAGATGAAGTGATAGTGAGGGTTGAAAGTGGAAATAGGTGGAGTAAATGTTTGAAAGTGGGAATCCTGCTGACGCCTAGCCATTTTTTTTTTATAATTTTTCAATGTTCTTTAATTTGTTTTCGTTCACTAAAATGGATGGCAAACAAATGTTAATTATCACATGAAGTGAGAATTATTTTTTAGACGATTATAGCTATACTACAATTCAATTATTTTAATAATATCTTATTTTTCGTTTTTCAATATATATTTAATTTACAAACTGTAATAAATACTATAATTAAATCTCGATTAATTAACATCAACATCAACATTCATTTAATTAATATTAATTAGCATTTCACATCCATGTCCTTGTTATTAATAATTAGTTAGCTTTCACATTTATTTAATTAATATTAATTAGATTTTCTCATTCAATAATGTAGTTCATTATTCACATCCATGTATGTTAATTAGAAGCCAATTTAATTTAATTGAAAATTAAATTATATTCATTTAATATAAATGATTTAACATTCATTGTTACGTTTATATTACAAACAAATAATTTTTTTTCTCATTCTTCATTTCAACCACACATTCTCTAAATAAAATAATATTACACACAAATCTAAAATTGTTCATCGCTTTTCAACCACACATTCTCCCATCAATCATTATTCTAAAATTTCTATTCTCATTAAAATGTGTGTCAAACACTATCCAAATCACTGTTCAAGAATTCATTTTGATTAAAATGAGGTTAAAAAGGGCTATATAAGAAATAATGTGCTGGTAATTTCTTCTGCTTTGCACATCCAATTATTGAAGTAACAAACAAATCCAACTGTAATGTTTGAAAATAATGATATGTTTCCAAGTGTGACAAGACATATTTAGCTACTGCTTGACGCACATACTTTCAAAACTCATTTTTAACAACACATTATTCAATATAATAATTTTTTCCATCACATCAATAACTTTTCCTTATTTTTTAACCTCGTATTCTCATCTTATCACTATTTAAAATATATTCTTTCCTCAATAATATCCATCAAACACACCCTTAGATTCTTGCCGTTGTTTTGTCTACTTAATCAAATGTGGGATCAAGAAATGGGTAAAAAAAAATGGGAAGATCAGAACATGGGAATAGATCTGATACCAATATTGACGATGAAAATCAAATCAACAAATTTTTGTCGTCTAATCAGGATTTTTGCCTCCTCACTTATTAGTTTTGATGCTCATATTGAAATAAGAGGAAAAATGACTATTTGATAAGTAGATATTTGAATTGTGCATCGTCTTCTTTTCTTAGACGAGAGTATTTATAGATTTCCTTCAGGGTTTTGGGATAATTTGATCATTTAGAAAAAATGACAGATGGAGACCTCTTACTGATTAACTTAATTATATTAGATTCTTTACAATTTCACATTTTATGCATTAGATTTAAAGCCACACTTTAAACATTTGTTCACGTGCACTTTAATTACTATTTGTAACTACTTTAGACGGAAAAATGGCTTGCCTATACTTGGTGCGAGCATCTTCTGTATTCTTATCACTCGCATATAGCTTATGCAGGGACGGAGCTAGGGGGCAGGAGGGCGACTGCCCCCCAACATTGTCCGCCGGTACACTATTCCTAGTTAATTTGTATTGTATTTTTCAGTTTCGCCCTCCCCAAAATTTTGACTCGCCCCAAAATTTTGAATTTTTTTTTTTTCCATTAATAAATATTGAGCAAATAACTTACACTTTAAAATCCAACCATACAAAAATCTTAGATCTAAACAAAAGATCCAATAGTTACTTAAATAAATAAATAGCCCAAATCCAATCAAAAACCTAAGTTCCCAATTCCCAAACCCAACTAATTAAAACCCAATTCCCAAGCTAGTTTATGCATAATGCATATTTACTTGTTTTGTCTAGTGTATAATTTTAATTTATCATTGAAATGAAGATGTTGAGATTGTGATTTGTGACTGGTGCATTGTGAATGAAAGAAGTGAGAAGACCATAAGTTGATTTCGTAATTTTGTGTGTTCAATCTTAATAAGTCTTATTCTTGAATATTTGAATTTAAGAATTAAGTAGTAGAATAGTCTTGAACATTGAATTTCAGTACTATTTTGGTACTCAAAATCGTCGTTTTCAATTCTCTTAGTTAAAAAANAGCTTATGTTTCGCAAGCGGAGGGCGAAACAAAGTATATTTATTGATTCAGCTAGGATGATTTCTACCTCAACAAGGGTTAATTAACAGATTGCTCAATAACTTAGCCGTAAAATTTTTTGGACATGAATCACGTGATACATTGTTGATTAAATTTTTTTGGGCACGAATCACGTGATACATTGTTGATTAAATTTTTTTGGACACGAATCACATGATACATTGATAATTAGATGCGCAGTTTTCAAAAATGTAAATTTAGCCCTTGTTTGGTACAAATTATTTTTTTCATTTTCATTCTTCTACTTATTTTCAACCACACATTTTTCAATAAAATAATATTTTACATCACATCAATAACTTTTCATTCATTTTCAACCATACATTATCCATCAATTTACTATTCCAGAATACATTCTTTCAAAATAATGTGGATCAAACACCCCCTTAACAATTTTGATGTGGGTGCAAATGACAAAACTATCCTTCTCCGAACTCAGTGATTTTTTTAGTGTCCAATTATAGAGTCACAATAACTCCGTACGTCAATTGACTCCCACGTGACATGTTTGATAAAGTTAAAAATTATATTTTATTGTGTCAAATATTTTTTTGAATATAATTAAAAGATAAAAAAGATGTTGAAGTACATTATGTGCACCATTGCTAAGATCGCAATTTTTTTTATTTTTTATTTTTTATTATTATTATTATTATTATTATTATTTTTTGTGAAGTATTTTGTTACAATAGGTAGATATATGTGTTAAGAATTATGATTAAAAATGATCTAATTTTATTTTTAAAGACAAATAATGTGATGGCAATAATTTTTGAACAATTCCCTCAGAACCCTTGTAGGTGTTGAGTGAACATTTTTTTTTTTTTTTCTTGCTTGCTAATTGTCGAATCTCAAAGTGACCTATGAAAAAAAATTGTGAAACTCTCCTATACTTATAGCATAACTCATTATTTCTTCTTCGGTTGAGCACATCCTAATATTGCATTAACAAACAAATCCAGCAGTAAGTTTGAAAATAAAATTATGCCCCTATTTATCAAATGGCAATTAAAAAAAAAAAAAATGACCGTTGGGGCCAATACTTCACTATTTTATTCAACAAATATCTGATATTTTTTTTTTCTGAATATATGTTGTCAAGGTTGGCCCTAAGATATTTGAGGTCCAATATGACAAATTATTACGAAACTCTTAAATATAATTTTCTATAAGCGTATTGATATCTTTAGTATTATTCATGTTCTATTCAAATTGATTTTTTTTTTTATATAATTTTTGAAAAATTAAGTAAGCCCTTTTAAAATAAATAACTTATTTTTAATTTTCATAAAAAATAATTTTTCATTTTTTTTACTATTTTTTTTAAAACAATTATAAGCTTACTAAAAAAACTATGGGATTTTTTTTTTTTTTTTTTAGCTCGTTAAGGATGTAAGTGTTCAAGTGTTTTGGACTTCTTATTTAATCCATCATGTTATTTAGTCATGTCTTTTAAATTAAATAAATGACCCAACTAAAAAAATGGATTTTTTTTGTTCAATTTTTTGACATTTAATTTTTTGAGGCTCCTCAATGATTGAGGTTTAAGGCAATGGCCTAGATTACCTTGGGCCAGAGTCAGCCCTGTATATTGTACCACTAGTCACTGTTTGCCCATACTCCAAATTTGTCAAAATCAATACACTTTGCAGGGATTGATCATAGAGTAATGCTACACTCACATAATTTTTTACCTAAGGACTTATCGAATTGACACATGGTCGCCTCCTATTGGGTGGGCGCCCGGGCCCACAGGCGCCCACCCAATAGGGGGCGACCATGTGTCAATTCGGTAAGTCCTTA
>CAIGRF010225537.1:9376-24998 GCA_903798235.1 Fraxinus ornus | reverse complement strand
GTTGGAGTATTCCTACAAGGATGAGGCCTCTAAAAATAGATGAGTCATTTGTGTAGAGGTAAAGTCCCATCTTTCAGGGATGAGACCTCTTAATTCTTTAGACTTGTCCCCTTCTTTAGGGTCGCCTTCATAGCCTATTCTTCAGAGGCCTCTCGTTGTCTATTTCTGCCGTGTGTTGGTTTCTGGAACTCATAGTGTTTTTGAGATGCTTTTGGGCGATGGTTCTTTCTTCAAGAACCAAACATTTCTTCAATGCTCTTCTTCCAGATGGCTTTTACCACAAGGATGCTCGTAGTTATGGTATCAAAAATTCCTACAGACAGCGCCAATCTTTTGACCCCAAAAAATGGTCCCATAAAGTGGTCAACAGAAAACTAGAAAATAACTTCTTTGTAAATCGAATCGCAATATGCTCAAGTCAAACTTCTAGTTATATTAATGAATCAGTGAAGGGAATTAACCACAACATTTAATAGGTTGATATTATAATTGTTTTGTGCATAAAAAAGAGGGTCAGCCGTTGAGTGTAGAAGTGAGAATCAAGGTTTACTTTGGATGTGTAAACTTGCCCCCTTTCAAAATGATACTAAGTGTTGCTTTTATAGTAGGAGATGATGATTAAGAGTCGTTAGATGAGAAGACACGTGGCCTCATCGCACGGCTGGGACCTTTTGTCATAGCCATCAATCAATCATTCATAGGTCATTTTGTTATTAATGCTATGACGGCTTGACATCCCTAGATCTTACATGTATGACTAGACTTGACTTGTTTGATTGAGTAGAACTACATATCTAGTGAGTTGTCATATCTCCCACTTGATACAAGATCTGGTATGAAGATTTTCTCTAATACGCCTCTACCTATCTCATGTCATCCACTAGGCGCAGCTCTTCATGGGGGTTCGGCCAAATTTCCATATGGGCAGAATGATGTGTATAGAATCGGGTCTCCCATCTCCATGCTACGTGTGACTCTATCCATTTGCCATGTGGTGTATTTATTTTATGATTATTTATATGAGTAACAACCCAAAATTCTCTGCCTACGAAAACCTCCCAGAAAAAAGATCACGTTCTTCACAGAAAGTGCGAATAACAAATAAAAACGAAAACCCAGAAATTAAAACCCAAGCCCAGGCTAGATTCTTACAGAAAGGCAAATGAAAATTGTCAATATACCAAAAACCCCTAAATTCGGTATTTTCGAGAAACCCCTGGTAGCATCAAACTATTTGAAATCAAAATGAAAATAAAAATGTATATATCAATTGTGATCTGAAACGAGATGAATTGAAAATTTATATATAAAAAGAAGAAGAAAAAAAAATCCATACCTTCTTCCATGAGTCCTATGTTTGATTTTTCTTCTCTCCTTCTTACTCGTTGCTTCTTTATTGACCCATCAACATTTCAATAGGCGGAGAATTCAAGAAACGGATTCACAAGACCCTCAACGTTTGACAGCAAAACTGAAACGTGGAGCTTCAAGGCCAAAGCCGGAGAAGATAAATTCTCTCATTTGCAAAGATAAGCAATTATTTGCAGCGGCGGCGATTGAGAAGTTGTGGAATCGAGACCGTGGCGGAGAAGAACATGTATGGGCGGGTGGTGATGGGAGAGAGAGGCCGTGGAAGGAAGAAGTAATTGGGATATCCACGTTGAGACCCTTGGAAGGAGTTAGCCCTCAATCTACTGGAGATCTTTTTTCTTCGACCTGGAAGCGAGTAGAATGTTTCGATTTTCATTTGAGACTAAACATAGGCAGTGGAAATGGTGGGATTGAAAGAGATTGGGAGGAGAGATGTGTAAATGGAGGGTAGGGTTTGGTTTAATTTTAGTTTTTATGATTTGAGCTCTTATATAATTTAATTTGGAAAAAAAAAAGTATAAAACTTTTGGCAACTTTCAAAAAAATTCCTAAAGGTCTCACTTTTCGCAACGTTTGTCAAACGTTGTGAAAAATAAAACCTTCCGTAACTCTTAATAAATGTTGCAAAAAGGGGTCTATTACAACATTTTTCTATAAAACGTCTCATGTATATTAACCAATGGTTTAATACATTTATTTGGGCAAGATCTATTATTTATTTCAATTATTATTCCAATAAATTATATTAAATAATAGATTCCATAAATTTAAGTTTTAGTAATTTGTTAATCACAAGGAGTTGTGTTTGTGAGATACAAATTACATTATGATAGAATCTTAAATAGTCTGCAGTCGTAAATAAGAACGAGATACGCTATAGTAATAACGTCTATCTAGTTCACATATGACATTTATTACTTGTGAAGTAGGTAACTGATCTCACAAGCTAAAGTGTGGTGATATTTAAATGAAGATGTGAATGTTTTGTTGTAGAACAAGAAATTGAAGACACGTTGATCAGATTCTACATGGATAACTATTTGAGTGACAGTAGTTAATCTCTAACGTCGGTAGTGGAATTGATCCTTCAACTTGAGGTCATTGTACCTTATATGAGGACATTCATACTTTGGTGATATTGGATATTACTCTGTCAAGAGCCGGTAACACAACATCGTTTGAGTAATGTCAATAATCATATGAAAGTTGTGAATGATCAATAGAGGATTCATCATTCTTAAGTAGTAATAGATTATGATCTACATTTCTTTCATTTAAGTTGATAACGAAATCATTGGACAATGTGTATTCATAAGTCGAAAAGGAATTTTAGACTTACATTGACTTAATAGTTGGATGGAAGATATGATCGATAATTGAGATTGACACATATTCATATCTCGTAATTGATCGGATCACATTGACGAAAGAATTATATTTTCACGGTAAACAAACAAGTTTGGTTTTGTCATACCACGTGACATTTCATATCACATGTATTGTACGATACATTGTTGATGTCAATCTAGGACGACAGATGTGAATTGGTGATAAATTAAAAAGGGGTATTTTAATTTATCAATTTTTATTAGATAAAAAATAATAATTCACGTCTTTGGCATCATGGTTGGGAATCTAATAGGTCACACATAAAAGAAGAACTAGAAGAATGATACTAACCAATTAATTAATTAACATGAGTTAGAGAATTAATTAATTCATGTACCAAATTTAAGCAATTGGAGTAATGAAATATTGGACCGAGTTAAGTTTAAGAGATGTGCTTAGCCCACTTGAATTTCTATTGATAAGCTGCTAGAGTTTGAAAATTCACAACATAACATTACTATTATTCTTGTTAGCACAATAAAAGAAAATCCTAGTTTTCTCAATCTTGTTCCTAGTGTGGATTTTCATTGGAGACTAGACAATGGACAATTGTGGATTGCATATCAGAACAATTCTTCAAGGAACTCATCAAAGGTATAATTCTTTATCACAGTTTTTCTCTAATTTCAAAGAAGATCCTTGGTGAGAATTGAAAATCTTGTTTAAATTTCGTTGTGCAAATAAATTAAATCTCCAACGGTGGTATCGAGCCACTTTGTACTTGTTAGAATTTATTTTGTATGTTTAAAACAATCAAAATGTTTTTTCTTAAATTTAGCAATATAAAAAAATTAATTTTATCTTTGAATTTTTATTTTTATTTTTTTACAGGGAATTAATTTTGGTCTTAAAATTGGATCGTACTTGAGCTGAAAGCGGTGAGGGATCATCGTCACCACAGCAGCACTCTGTACCACACTTTACAGCAGTAGTAGACGTAGCTACAGGGCACAACGATGTCTACAATCACTACTATAGTAGCAAGCATTGTCGTTATGTGCTCGTGACATAGCACCTTGACTTTCTCATTACTGCAGGAGGTGACATCAGTGCAGCAGCTCGCATCACAGGTCAAGACGTCAACGGCTTGGATCTTGATGGCGCCACCAAGTGGAAGGAGAATAATGGTTTTAGGGTTAGGGTTTTCGGATGAATTCTTGGGGATAAGGCTTCCCCAGTAATTTATGAAATTTAAGGGTCTCGCAGGGACTCGCCTAAAAGCTTTGAAATAATCGAGCACTTGTGCAAAAAATAATCGAAGGCAAATCAAGCACTTGCGCCAGATTCAAAATCGAGCAACAAATCAAGCACTTGCGGCAAATCAATTGAAAATATTAGAATTATATGTTTGAACTCACTTGTAAAAATAAAACACTTCTATTCTTAGCAATGAATCACAACAAACTCGTAAGTTAATTTTGTTTGCACGAGATAAACTTTTCACAAAAACCCTCACATAAAAATTATTTTCGATATGACAAAATCTTCACTTTACTCTTAAACTCTTTACCAATGATATTTNAAGAAAATCCTAGTTTTCTCAATCTTGTTCCTAGTGTGGATCTTCATTGGAGACTAGACAATGGACAATTGTGGATTGCATATCAGAACAATTCTTCAAGGAACTCATCAAAGGTATAATTCTTTATCACAGTTTTTCTCTAATTTCAAAGAAGATCCTTGGTGAGAATTGAAAATCTTGTTTAAATTTCGTTGTGCAAATAAATTAAATCTCCAACGGTGGTATCGAGCCTACTTTGTACTTGTTAGAAATTATTTTGCATGTTTAAAACAATCAAAATGTTTTTTCTTAAATTTAGCAATATAAAAAAAATAATTTTATCTTTGAATTTTTATTTTTATTTTTTTAAAGGGAATTAATTTTGGTCTTAAAATTGGATCATACTAGAGCTGAAAGCGGTGAGGGATCATCGTCACCACAGCAGCACTCTGTACCACACTTTGCAGCAGCAGTAGACGTAGCTGCAGGGCACAACGGTGTCTACAATCACTGCTACAGTAGCAAGCATTGCCGTTATGTGCTCGTGACATAGCATCGTGACTTTCTCATTACTGCAGGAGGTGACATCAGTGCAGCAGCTCGCATCACAGGTCAAGACGTCAACGGCTTGGATCTTGATGGCGCCACCAAGTGGAAGGAGAAGAATGGTTTTAGGGTTAGGGTTTTCGGATGAATTCTTGGGGACAAGGCTTCCCCCGTAATTTATGAAATTTAAGGGTCTCGCAGGGACTCACCTAAAAGCTTTGAAATAATCGAGTACTTGCGCAAAAAACAATCGAAGGCAAATCAAGCACTTGCGCCAGATTCAAAATCGAGCAACAAATCAAGCACTTGGGCCAAATCAATTGAAAATATTAGAATTATATGTTTGAACTCACTTGTAAAAATAAAACACTTCTATTCTTAGCAATGAATCACAACAAACTCGTAAGTTAATTTTGTTTGCACGAGATAAACTTTTCACAAAAACCCTCACATAAAAATTATTTTCGATATGACAAAATCTTCACTTTACTCTTAAACTCTTTACCAATGATATTTACTTTGAAAAGATAAATGAATGTATCCCTCGGAATTTACACTTGCTAAAATAATCAAGTAAAGAGAAAATTAGAAATTTCTGGTCTGGCAGACGTTAGGTAGAGCTGGCAGACGTCTGGTGGCCCCAATGGTCAAAATTCTAACCGTTCTGATTTCTGATGCACAACAGCTAGTTTCAGTCGTCCGGTCAGTAGCGAACGGCCGGTGTCGTCCGATTGGTAAGAACTTTTTGCGTTTTAATTGTTATAAATACCACATCACTTTACATTCAATCATACACATTTAAGAGCATTCAAGTGACATATTTTTGAGCAAAAATTGTATTGATTTCTCATTTCATTTATTATTAAATCATTTTAACTTTGGAAAACTTTTGTATAAATATATAGGGACTAAAGAAAAGTAGACCATTGTAGAAAAGTGAAGTTGACCTGCGTGTAGAGAATTAAGTAAGAGTTGCTGCATTACTTTTAGAAACATAATTCTTACCAATTCCTTCGGGCTTACTATTAGAATCAGAAAATTACTATTTTATTCCCGTCATTACTAAAAACATTATTTCTATTTCATGATTGGATATGAATTATTTTTCAATTAATATAAAGAATAGTCATTCTTTTTATCGAGATGAGATCTTTTATGGTTGTGGTGTATTATAAAATGGCATTTATATTCTTGATACTGAGTCATCTATTATAAGTGTAGAAAATAAAAAACATAAAAGTGATGATTTAAATAATACCCATCTTTGGCATTGCATACTAGGTCATATAAATAAGAAATGCATTTCCAACTTACATATAGATGGAGACTTGGGGTTAAATGATTTTAAATCATTTGACAAATGCGAATCATGCCTATTAGACAAGATGACCAAATTTTCTTTCACTGGAAAATGAGAAAAAGCTGTACAATTATTGGGCCTACTACATATTGATGTATGTAGACTCATGGCAATCATTGCTAGAGGTGGTTTCTCTTACTTAATCACATTTACTGATAGTCATTCTAGATATGGTTATGTATATTTAATGAAGTTCAAGCATAAAGCACTTGAAAATTTTAAGAAATTCAAACTTGAAGTAGAGAAGCAAATAGGTAAAGGTATTCTCATAATAAGATCAGATCGATGTGGAGAATATCTAAGAGGAGAATTTTTAGATTATCTAAAAGAGAATGAGAATCTTTCACGGTGGACTCCGCCACATACACCACAACATAATGGTATATCCGAATGGAGGAACCACACTTTATTAGATATGGTGCGATCAATGATGAGCCGTGCAAACCTTCAAAAATTATTTTTGGATCATGCACTAATTACTGCATACTACACACTAAATCGTGTCCCATTTAAATTAGTTGACAAAACTCCATAGAGTTATGGAAATGCATAAGGATCAACTTATCTCATATGAAAGTTTGGGGTTGTGACGCTTATGTGAAACACATTGAATCGGATAAGTTTGAGAATAAATCCAATAAATGTATATTTATGGGCATCCAAAAGAGGCAATTGGATATCAATTTTATAATCCCGTTGAGAAGAAGGTGTTCATCTCAAGACATGTCATATTCCTAAAGGAGTTCATTCTAGGAGAGGATAGTATTAAGGGACAAACTCTTGATTATGACACAGAGACTCCTGAGGACACTCCGGCTCAACGTCAATCAAGTACGACCATTCAACCTCCTAGAAGGTACGAATTCACCATTATTAATCAAGTATTATTAATAGAGGATAATGAACCTACTAATTACGTAGAAGAAAAATGAAGTGCTGACTCAAAGAGATTGCAGGAGGCCATGGAATTTGAAATGAACTCTATGTATGAAAACAAGGTTTGGACCTTGGTCAACCATTCTGATGAGATAAAACCCATAGGTTGTAAATAGGTTTACAAGAAAAAGGTCAACGTAAATGAAAACATCCATATATACAAAGTAAGACTAATAGCAAAAGGTAATAAACAAAGGCAAGTTGTTGACTTTGATTAAACTATTCCGCATGTAGCCATGCTGAAGTCCATTCGGATTTTGCTTACAATAACTACATATCATGATTATGAGATATGACAAATGAATATCAAAACTGCTTTTCTTAATGAAAATTGCAAAAGGAAGTGTATATGACATAACCCGAAGGTTTGAATCCAAAGAGGCCAACATGGTATGCAAGCTCGATCGATCCATTTATAGATTAAAGCAAGCCTCTAGGAGTTGAGATTTTTGCTTTGATGAGACAATTAAAATGTTTGATTTTATCAAAAATAAAGATGAACCATGCGTTTATAAGAAGACAAGTGGGAGCTCTGTCATATTACTGATCTTATATACAGATGATATATTATTAATAGGAAACAACATCCCAATGCTTCAATCTGTAAAATTGTGGTTGTCAAAAAATTTCTTCATGAAAGACATGGGAAAAGCAGCTTATATCTTAGGAATTAAGGTCTCTAGAGATAGATCTAAAAATTTGTTTGACATATCCTTGTCTTTGTATTAGATAAAATCTTTAGAAGATTTAACATGGAAGAATCCAAAAGAAGATTTTGTCCTATGTCATATGGGATTTACCTCTAAAAAAATATGTGTCCCAAAACATATGATAAGATGAATCGCATGGATAAGATTTCTTATGCATCAGCAATATGATCTATCATTTATGTGATGCTATGTACGATACCAGATGTTTCATATGCTCTAAGTGTTATGAGTACGTTTCAAGCAAGCCTTGGTGAGAAACATTGATAGCAGTTAANCCTTGGTGAGAAACATTGATAGTAGTTAAGAACGTTCTCAAGTTCTTAAGAAGGACTGAAGATGTGTTCTTAATATATGGAGGAGATGAACTAAGAGTTCATGGATATACTGATGCTAGCTTCCAATCTAATAAGGATGATAGCAAGTCTCAACTTGGATATGTGTTTACTTTGGAAAACGAAGCAGTTAGTTGGAAAAGTTCTAAACAGGAGATAATGGTTGATTCAACAATGAAGCCAAGTACATTGCTGCTTCTGAAGCAGCAAGTGATGCTCTCTAGATCAAGAAGTTCATTAATGGACTTAGAGTTGTTCCTAGCATTGTTGATCTCATACCTCTATACTATGATAACAATGGAGCCATTGCACAGGTGAAGGAACCAATGTCTCATCAACGATCCAAACATGTATTAAGAAGGTATCATCTCATCAGGGAGATTATACAAAAAATGACGTAAAGATAGAACGAATGCCCACAGATGATTATATTGCAGATCCATTAACAAAGTCGTTGACGCAATATAAGCATGATCGTCATGTAGACTCTTGTGGTATTAGATACATAAGTGATTGGATGTAGTGCAACTGGGAGTTTGTAAGTATTATGTCATAGATCTAATCGATTTATGTTTAAAACACTTTTAATATGTCTAATGCATTTATTTTGGCAAATCTATCATTTATTTGAATTACTATTCTAATAAATTATATTAAATAACAGAGTATGTAAATTTAAGTCTTAGTAATTTTTTAATTACAAGAAGTTGTGATTGTGAGATACAAATTACAATATGAATGAATCTTAAATCATCTGTGGTCATAAGTAATAACAAGATACGGATAGACAATCACGTGTCGCATTTCTTGCAAATTAAATAGCTGATCTCGCAAGCTAAAGTGTGGTAACACTTAAATGAACCCATGAATTTTTTTATTATAGAACAAAACATTAGAGATCTGTTGATGAGAGATTTTACATGAATAACTATTTAAGTGTCAGTGGTTAATCTCTAACGTTCGGTAGTGAAATTTGTCTTTTAACTTGAGGTCATCATAGTGTCTTATATGAGGGCAGTCATACTTTGGTAATGGTGGATGTTCTTTACAAAGGGTCGCTAATACGACATTGTTCGAGTATATCAAAAATTATATGAAGGTTGTGAATGATCAATAAATTATTCATCATTCTTAGATAGTAAGAAATTATTATCTACATTTCATTCATTTAGATTGACAACAAAATCCTTGGATAAGGTGTACTCATAAATCGAAAAGGATTTTAGACATACATTTACTTAATAGTGGGATGAAAGATAGGATCAATAATTGAGGTTGGCATATATCTATATCTCATAATTGATCGGATCACATTGATTAAAGAATTATAGTTTCACAGTAAGCGAATAAGTTTGGCTTGTCATACCACGTCACATTTTCCATCACGTGTATTATACACATTGTTAGATGTCATATGAGAGACGGATATGAATTGGTGATAAATTATATAGGAGTACTTTAATTTATTTATTTTTATTAAATCAAAAAATAATAATTCACGTCGTTAGGTATTGTGGTCGGGAACTTAATGCGTCACACACAAAATGAGACTAACCAATTAATTAATTAACGTGTGTTGGATAATTAACTAATTGAGTTGTTTGTTAATAGGCCCGAATTAATTAATTGAAGTAATTAATTCATGTATTAAATTTAATTAATTGGATTAATTAAATATTGGATCAAGTTAAGTTTAAGAGACATAATTAGCCCAATTAGACTTCTATTAATAAGCTGTTAGGATTTGAAAATTCATATACAACATTGTTATTATTCTTTCTAGCATAGGAAAGTAAAACCATAGTTCTCTCAATCTTGTTCCCTATTTGGATTTCCATTGAAAACTAGATAGTTGAACGACTGTGGATTGCAGATTAGAACAGCTCTTCAAGGAGTTTATCCAAAGTATAATTCTTTATCATAGTTTCTTCCTAAGCACAAAAAAATATATATCCTTAGTGGGAATTGTTTTATTTTAAAAAAAAAAAAAATTCCGTTGTGCATGTTAGGTAAATCCCAACACTTAATTTATTTGAATTTATGCCCCAAATCAGATGAAACTTTTAGATATCTAAACACCCATTTTGTTGCATCACAATGATATTCATTAGGACTATTCATGAATCTTCTTAGAAGACTTATGGCATGAGCTATATTAACTCTAATGCATAGCATAATATACATGATCCCACATCATTAGTATAAGGGATGTGTCCTTTTCTTTCAATTATCCATTCTTCTTTCAATGACTCATCAGATAAGAGTTTAAAGTGCTTGACTGAGGGTAGAGAAACACACAATTTTCTTCAGTATAGGTTGAATTAATATTGAACTGAGGTTGATAAACCATGATCATGTTATGTAGCACAATCACTTTAACTTATTGCAAGCATAGTTTGGGGGTGGTTGATTCGATATTGGGTTTTGGGAGCTATTTAGATACGTATTGATTCCATGCATATTGAATATTTGTGTGAATTTTTTTACTACAAAGTAGAACCTATGTTGTAGCCATTTACTAAGGGTTTGATTTCACTTACTTATCTAAAAAAATAAAAGCAATAACACTAGTTCTGGCACGTAGAAAAAAGTCATCGACATTGTTGTATGAATCTAGTCTTGAGTAAT
The DNA here is from genome assembly GCA_903798235.1 of Fraxinus ornus. NCBI lineage: Eukaryota > Viridiplantae > Streptophyta > Magnoliopsida > Lamiales > Oleaceae > Fraxinus > Fraxinus ornus. The sequence goes on along the minus strand of CAIGRF010225537.1, from coordinate 14,225 downwards.
TCGACCTTTCACCATTGTTTAGGAGACGATCTATCGGCGAAGAAGATTGTCCACCATGTAGAGTGAAGAATACCTCCAATAACTAAAGAAAAAAAAAAATAGAAGACGGGACATAATTTAAAAAGACAATACACCAAAGTGTATTGAGGCAGCAACAAAATAACTATAAATACTATTTATGTCTGGCTAAGCCATGGATACTTAATTTGGGATGTAGAGTTCTAGTGAGGATTATTAAACTAATTGAAGATCTTGAGACATTCAAACTTAGGGAGAATCATTATGTATCAAGGTAGTGACTTTCATTAGTAAAACCCAACCAAACATGAGAGATAAATGAATGAGTGTTGTGAAATTAACCTTCCCATGAGAAGGTAGGAAAATGACTAACTTATAATTATATGATAACTAGATTGACTATGCGCACACAAATCAATCAAGCATAGAATATGTAAATAATTAGTTTTAGTTGCATTACTTATGACTTATATGAATTATCAAATGATTTCAATATTTGATGCGAGTTAATACATTTATATTTTTGTTTATTTATTTGTGTGTTTAATAGATAGTCTTGCTCGAGACGAACAAGAGTTAAGCCTGGGGTGTTTGATGTGTACATTTTATGCGCACATCCAATCTTCTATTCTTATTCAATTATATATAAAATGAGCGATTATCTACTTAATTTGTGAAAATTATGTCAATTATAGAAAAGATTCTAACTTGATTACAATTGCTATGAAAAGAAAAACTATCTGAAGCTTAATTGGAGTTGGTTCGAAAAATTGAAGATTACCAGAATTCCAAATGATCAATTGGAAGCAATGATGGAGCATTTAGTAAAAATTTATAAGTCTTAAGAGTTAAATTCGACATTTGAAAAGTTTGGGATTTGAATTGCACACTTTCAAAACATTCATCGGTCAATTATTAATGATTTTGGGATAAGAATGACTTAATTGTAAATATCACAAGATAGAAGAATAAAATTACATGAGAAAATGAATCCAATTGTAAAAGTGAATTGTTTCATTTTTCTTCTCAAATACTTAATGAAAACCAGTTTCAATAAGGATTTTGCCTAAATCTTTTTTTATGAATAATGTCTTAGTCCAACAATTTCAAGTAGGTTTGTAGGGTTTCATTGTATACATTTTACAAGTTCAAATAGAGGAAAGAATCAATAAATCACTCAAGAAGCGAAGGTTTCAAGGATTTTACAAGAAGAAACGTAATCTTGGTGAAAGATCTTCATCCTTTTTCGTTTTTCTTTAATCAATTATTATAAAAGTTGATGATTGAGATAGAATAGATAACTATGATAAATCCTAAATCCTAAAATTAAAATTATCATATAAAAAATCACTTTTATTGCTTTCGTAAAATTATAATAAAAAGCATAAAAATAAGATAAACACATTCTATTAGTCCTCAGTCAAATTGAAGCTAGGAATAATTTAACTAACGATTAGATAGTAATTCTCGTGAAAATGATAATTCGGACTCTTAGGTCAATTTTATTACTTATCACGATCTGTACACTTGCATAATATAAAATTGGAAACAATAGGATTTCAACCATGTGCAACCATTCTGATACAAGAACAAAAATTCTCTTGTTTAACAAAATTAAAAGTTGCTTGGATTTGTTGAATATTATTTGTGGTTACCACTTAAGCTTTGCTGGTACAAAGATTGAATGGAACTAAGCTTTCAATGTACTCTATCACCAAAGCATGGGGCTTCAACCGAAGAATTTATGCAATCTTCATAATTTTTTGTAATTATTTTATGGTTTTGGTGCCAGTTGGGATGATCTAGGACCAACAATTGTATCAGAGCAAGGAAACTCTAATTTTTGGCAAAATAAATTACGGATATGACTTGGATTCCATGCTATTCTTGGTGAATGTTGGATTCTTTGATTTCCTTGGTGGAAATCACATGATTCAAAACCTATAAGTGAAATCCCTCTTGATCTAAAATTTTCTTGTTGAAAATTGCTTGGAACTAAAAACCCTGTGCAAAAGGGTAACGTTGCAAAATTTGAGGTTATAAATATCCTTAAATCAAGAATTTTTTCTTTTCAAATATTTCTGTTACTATTGGGTATGAAGAAAATGATCAATATATTCAAACATCGTATTCGAAAGGATTCATGGACAGCTCCTTGTAGGGGACTCAAAGAACATGCAAAATAGTGAGGCCTACACTTTGAGGTGTCAAGACACCTAGAACAAGACAAGTCGCATAATAACCAAAGTCAATATCTGAAGTGAATGGGGTCTGCGTGAACCCAAGCCGCGTGGTTAGAAGACACACCTATTGATGGAAGACAATGCTCGACATGAGATATAGATCTTTTTTACAAAGATCTATCCAAGTTGAGATTTATCGAATGATGGATGTTACCTCTTTGCAGTAGATGCCAATGTGTCAATTTGAATCCATGTGCCACGAAACATTAAATGTATGCCCACCTATGGAGTGATAGATGGACGTCTATGAAGAGACGCTTTAGACCAGTAGATGAAGCCACATGTCTTCTATCCAACGGTCCTTTTCTTACCCCTTCCTCTATAAATACCTATGATTTGTACTTTTGTAAGGTAACGTAACTTTACTCTTAAGAATTCACTATTCTCCTCCCCTTGAGATATTACAGAAATTTCGACTATTCCCATTCAGGAATTAGTTGTTTGCAATTATCATCGATTGACTTAATTCATTTGAGTGTTCGTGAACAGTACCACTACAGTTAGGAATGGCAACAAACAACTGACTATTTAAGCCAAGTGTGCAAGGAGGACCATACGTAGAATTGTTTTCTGCAGGCCATGTAGAGATCCATTTTCCAGGGTCAACAAATTGTGCCATCAGTAGAACATCCACGCTGATGTTGCAGTCACTTGATTGCCATAGGAAAAGCTTATCAAAAATTCCCCTTGAAAAAGGTTTTGTTCTTGAACAAAGAACAAGTGAAAGTTGGTTGGAATCCAATCATTAATCTGGATTATTAAAAGGAATCTGCAAGTTGAGCTAATGAGTTCAAGTAATGTAGACAATAACCCCAATAGAGTGAGGAAGGCCTTTGAAGAAGAGATCATCCAAGACAATGTCACTCATCAGAGGCTTCGTTATTACTGCTTTGGAGTTGAAGGAATGGCGTCACGACTAACTGCTAAGGTAGCCCAAATGGCTACCAACATGAAAAGTATCACAGTACAAAACACGGCCATGCATGCTCTCCTTATGCAAGTTCAGGGTCAGAGGGATTTTCAAGTGCCTCATAATAGACCCAGACATCCCACAGCCAATGCTAAGAAAAAACATAAAGTCAAAGAAGACATTCTAGCTGATAGAGGAGAGAAGCCCATGTTGAAAGGGAAGAAGGAGTAGATATATTGTCCTACGTTGCGAGGCCCTCTGCTACTGACCCCTAGCTAGGAGAGGATAACTCCCTCCAGATTATGAACCCTAGAGGTCTATCAGCATGTTCAACAAAATAGGAAAAAACCTAAGGAATATGAGCTAGTCCATGCATCAAATGGCTTAACAGGAACAAATACAAAGCTAGGGAATTTATTCTCCTCCTAGGAATAGACGGGAAAGGTGAAACTTAGTAGTCTGGACAAATCGAAGGGGAAAATCCTAGCCCCAACCTGGACATGAGGCGGATAGTAACAACTCTGAAAGACCATGTTGATCCTACGAGCTTGATGATTACGATGACAATCTATCTTTTTCCCGAGAGCTTCGTGATTTTGCAATGCCCCCAACTTCGTTCATCCAGAGATCCCAAACTACGAAGAAAAATGTGACCCAGAGAAGCACCTCAATAAGTACAAAACACATATGAGCTTAAGGGGAGCTTTGTAGACCTTGAAATGTAGAGCTTTCTACTTAACCTTAAGCGGAGCAGCCGAGTTCTAGTATAGTAGGTTCAACACCTCCAAGACATGAGGCAAGCTACAAGATAAACATTGAAGAATTGCCTGGCCTATTTTACCGAGATAACATACTGTGAGCAAGTTATAGATAAAAAGGCCCTTTCAGCCTTAAAAGAAGGCCTAAACATGAATACCCTATTTTGGAAGGATGTGTAAAACAAGAACCTCGCCACTTATAACGAGCTGGTGGAAACGATGAAGGTTGAGATTGTTAATGAAGAAATGATTGATCAATGGAATGGGGCAGCACAGGGGCTCCCGCAACCTTAAAGCTAAATGAGAACCCACTTTGCATCTGATAAGTCAAGAGTGGACTCAAGCTGGACACGTCGTGGCCACCACTTCGGGATAAGTCTTGGTGATAGACATATTAAATGCAGTACCAATACTTGCTTATGAAAATGTTGGGCCTAATAACAATACCGAGGCTAGAAGATCAAGAAAACTCTCCAACACCATGAACAGATTAAGGGAAATAGGGTCTAGGCATAGGCATATGGACGATGTACGACCCTATTATACATTCCACCTTTTTCGTGGACTCAACTTTCCTCGTTTGCCAAATCTCAACACCCCTTTCCAAGGTGACAACTTCAAAAATACTATGTCTCCAACTGCAAATTCAAGATCTTTCATGCGCCTATTTGCCTAACTTTTTTGTCTCTCTTGTGCTATTTTCAAATTTTCTGAATCTATTTGAACCAATTCAGGGCCTACTAACTTCCTTTCACCAACTTCATCCCTACATACTGGCGTTCTGCACTTTTTACACTTTCTACCATATAAAGCTTCAAAAGGAGCCATTTCTATACTGGAATGGTAATTGTTATTGTAAGCAAACTCCATCAAAGATAGTGAGTATCCCAGCTACCTTTGAACTCTAAAACACAAGCCCT
>CAIGRF010225506.1:61509-76523 GCA_903798235.1 Fraxinus ornus | reverse complement strand
GTTGTTTTACAGCTCCCTTGGTATACTGATGGGCTTTCGAGGCAGAGTTAAATGCTATTATTTACTCAATATAGTTCACATGATAAAAGGGCGAGAATGCTTGTGGCTGGAAAGTGATTCTATTAATGTGATTTAGAGTGTTGGAATCCAGTGGAAAGATGGGAGGCTGAAATCAAGATTGATAAATTGTCTTCAACGTAACTTTTACATCAATTTCAGAATATCGTATAGACGATCGATGCTCTTACCACACATACAATCGATTGAATGGTGGAACGGCCATTCAGATTTATGTGCGAGCTTTCTGTCTAATGACCTGTTTGGTAGAACTTTGTTGACTGAAATTCATTACATTTTTCTAAACGTCTTTATGAATAGAGCTTGAAGAAAGAATACAACTTCAAAACTCTAAATGAAGGAGTTTTTTTTATGCTTTTAAGCCGTAGACACTAATTCCAAAAACAAAATAATTTTTCTTCGGATTTTTTTCTAATATTGTTTTAAAAAAAAAAAATGTAGACACCAGCGGTATTCATGCTTGACAAATAAACGGTTATTTCCTTTTTTTTTTTCCCATTACAACTAGCAAATCGATATAAACCAGGCAAGACGAATAACAAACCATCTCTCTCTCTCTCTCTCTCTCTCTCTAGCTTTCGGTGCAAAAACAGAAGAAATCAAAAAATAGTGATGGTGAAGGGTCCAGGCCTCTATCCTGAAATTGGAAAGAATGCGAGAGGTAAGTAAAACTTCATGGGTTTGCGTTGTATGAGTGTATTTGTGTTTATTTGTGTTTATTTAGCTATGAATTTTTCGTTAATTGTTTCGGTGATTTTAATTAAATTTTATTTGTGGGATTTTCAGATCTTCTTTATAGAGACTACCAGGGTGACCATAAATTCACTCTCACTACATACGCCTCGAATGGAGTGGTGAGTAATGTATATTTCTTCATGTATAATTAAAAATGTGTGTATAGATGGGGTTGTATATGTGTGTTGAGGGTGAGGGTGGGAGTTGCATGCATGTAGAAGATAATGAAGGGACCAATTGATTTGATGAACGAAATTCTGCTGCTGAAAACATTTTTGCTTATATAATATAATTATTTGATCTCAATCCAATTTAAGAAGAAATATCATAAGGTTTGCTTTTTATTTTTTATTTTTTCCCTAAAGCGTTCCTTGTTTAAAAAGTTCGGATTTCTCTTCTTCCATATCATACACATTTCTTATATTTTTAAGTATCTTGAGATAGATTTTTTTTTTTTAAAAAAAAAAATAGTATGTCTATTTGTATTCACACTCGGAAGAAATTTATATACTAGATCTCAATAAATGCAATTGTGGTGCTTTTTCAACATAGTGATTTATACAATACCTAATCTCATTAGGGATAACTCTGGATGAACAAATAATACATTTTTTTGCCATTTTGATGGTTGTGGGCGAAGCTACTTTCATATTCTATATGTTTATTTCCCTTCAATTTGATTTATACTACAGGCCATTACTTCTTCTGGGACCAAGAAAGGTGGGTTGCTTTTAGCAGATATTAACACTCAGCTGAAGCACAACAATATCACAACTGATGTAAAAGTAGATACCAATTCCAAAGTAAGTCAAAATACTTCACTTGATGCTTCTTGCGATTTGCATAAATAAGCCCTTTTCAAGGTTTATTAATCACACAAGGTTATTCTTGGATACAAATCTGAGCTTATGTATTGTTGAATTTTTTTTTTATCTACTTATTTAAGGAATGTTTAGTCGTGTGATAGTAAATTGTTACACTTGTTTACATGATTATTTGTTTCTTATCTTTTTCTTGGATTGTATTTCGTGAATATTACCATAGTAGACTTATGAGTAAGACGACTTCCAAAGACAAGAAACTCGAAAATGCCTATGTTATTAGTGCAAGGTTGTTGATGCAAATCTAATAGGTGAGTGATAGCGTGAATGATACTAGGATTCTGCCATGCACGGTCTATCCTATGTTTTGGCGTCGTAGTTGTGTATCATATTTGGATCTGGTGCCAGCTGATTTATGTGGTAGACGAGGTACCAAAATTATGGGAAACTAACCCCAAATGGAAACTTGACTTGCCAGCCCAAAAGACTTGATTATCTTGTGTACCACAAGATGTTGAAGTCCAAGAAGGCAGCCGAACTTTCAAGAAATTAGCTCTTTTCCCCACTTTTATCAGTTTGTCTTTGCATGCATCAGCTACATCTTGAAACTAACATCAAAATTAGGCTGGACAACCCCCCATAGACCTTTTGCTTAGTGGGATTTTAGTTAGGTCTGTGCTTCAATCCATGAGTTGGGGAGATCTCTAGTATGTAGTTTTATTCATATGTCGTTGTGCATCATCATTAAGTTATTTATCGGCTTATTGAAGCACATAATAACTCCATTATAGTAGTATTTATGTCAATACCTTGATAATGCTTTTAGTTTCTTTCTCAGATTGATTGATTTTGGTGATGATAATATGTTTATGCTATTTTGTCGTCTACTGTGGTTCTGTAACGTGACAAACTGGGTTTACCTACCCCTTACCTGACCATCTTTGATGCATCAACATTGAAATTTGTGTCCGACCTGATACGTGTCGCACACATTGATATGCAATTTTTTTAAAAAAAGTATTGGCTCGACATTTTGATTAAATTCTTTAAAATCTTCGTTTATATAGTATAAATTTAGTTGTATACTTGTTATTAATTTTTTTTTTTTTTGTTGAATTCTTTAAATATGAGTACATATTTATTATGTAGTAATAATTATGAGTTGAAAATACATAATATTTTTATAAAGAAAGAAAAATGATGATAATAAAGTGTCCGAGGAGTGCCGATATTCGACACATGTCAGACACGAACACACCACCATAGTTGAAGTGTCTATATAATAGAGCTGACCATATAATGCAATGTTTATTTTTATGTGTTTCTAAAGTTCAAGGTTTGATTTTTGACATGTAATATCTTGATACTATTATGAAGTTGATTTACCTATCAACTCGCTTTTCCAGATCATGTCCCCCATTTTCCTGATTTAAAAACAGATAGTAAAACAGCATTATTTTCTGTCAATTGTCATCACATATATCCTTCAAATACAATTATAAAATTTTTTTAATATTCACCTTTCTCAGCAGTTATTACAGTTATTCGTCCTTTTTTTTTTGCATCTAATCAACATATTTAATTTTGGAAATGCATTACAGAGAGCCATTACCATGTTCGGCTAAGCTTAAAAAAAAAAATGAAAGTTCTTTTTTGGAAAGCAAGTAAAGACTTATGATAGGTTCCTGTTACCAACTTACCAATGCAATTCACCCAAGCTGGAATAAGACAGAAGAAAGATAGCCCAAGCTGGAATTTTATTCTCTATTTTCTGTAATTATACTAAAAGATAAGAAATAACTCTGCTATGAAGAATAACAAGAAGTTGTATAACTCTATTTCTGTAATGCAGCATTGAAATGAAATAAGGATATTTTGCATTCGAGGGGCCAATTCTCTCCCAATAAAATACCCAAATTCTGCCTGCCTCCCAAAGCAACAATCCCCTCTATTTATATGTGGTTGTGCCGCCCAAATATTCCCTTAACTGATTCTGTAACTGTGCACCTGCTGCATGTGACTAACTCTCTTCATTAATTTCCTTTACTGCCCTTTGCTCTTTTGTTGCGTCTTTGGTATATCCACTTAACTGCTGGTCTATCGACTTACTTCCAAAAAAGCAAGTTTTTGAAAAAAAAAAATCCCAAAAAGGTATCTTCTAATAAGTTTGGCCAGACGATATCGAATTCATTAATAGGTGATGTTGTGTAACTATATAATATTTTATGGTTATGGAGACATCCTCCTCCTCCTCCTCCTCCTCCTCTCTCTCTCTCTCTCTCATCTTTTTTCCTTCTTTTGGCACTGTTTGGTCAGATAACAAACTTCTTTGTAATTGAAATTTGATTCTTCACCTCAAAGGTTGTCTGGTCATGTAGGTTTACACTACCCTAACTGTGGATGAAGCTGCTCCAGGAGTGAAGGCTATTTTTAGCTTCATCGCTCCTGATCAAAACTCTGGCAAGGTATTTATCCTCCTAGATGTGGTAAATTATGTTAATATTTTCTTAGTGCATTGTTAAAGCTTTATTGGTTCCTTGTGCTATCCCCGAGTGAAATTTATTTTGATGGGGATTGAACTCTAGTGTCATGTTTGGTAGTGAGGATTAAATAGTATTGAACAGACTGGGGAAGAACACAAGTTAAAATATTTTCTATTATATTGTCAAGTTCTAGTCAGTATTGTGTACCAAACGTGCTCTAGGTGTCACTGACTTCTCGAAATTCTGGTAACAGGTGGAGCTTCAATATTTGCACGAGTATGCGGGAATAAGTACTAGCCTTGGGCTGACTGCAAAACCCATTGTCAACTTCTCTGGTGTTGCTGGGAGCAATCAGGCTGCCTTTGGGACTGATATCTCGTTTGACACCTCTACTGGGAACTTCACCAGATGCAATGCTGGAGTAAATTTCACCACCTCCGACCTGATTGCGTCCTTGACGTTGTGAGTAACTGCTCTGCTTTTTGGATAGGGTAGACTTTACAATACTGGACACTATTAAAGAAGAATAAAGTTTGTTAGGAATCTATAGAGTTCAAAGTTCTACTCACAATACAAACTAAACAGATTCAAAGCATAAAGAAAACATAGAAACTAAAAATACTGAAACCGAGTTCTACTTCCCTTCTTTGGCTGAAAGTTATAGGCTCAAGAACAGCCCTTCCAAGTTTACAATCGCCATCCACAAAGAGAGGGTTCAACAGAGAATGCACAGATTAAGTTTTTGGTCATCGATTGAGAACGATGTCTCAAAACCACAGATTCAGATTCAGTGAAAAACTGCACTGAAACCAGCCACTATTCCAGGCCTGGATATACCCAAGATTAACCCCTCAATCACTAGAAGAAATAACCCAGAAATCACCCAAGAGAAGGAGAAGACAGACTTGACAAGAGAGACCAAAGAAGGAAGAGAAAATGGAATCGTCTAGAATGAATGGAGGTCACGAGTCTCTGAAGGAGATCAAGAGACAAAATATCTTGTAAGACTCAATCTCAACCGTTCATCTCATCCAACGGTCACAAGGGATTCAAACTAGTACAATCCAAGTGACCACTTAGCTATCAATAAGTGGGTGACACTTAAGCCGCATAAGTAAGGACAGTAAACTAGGGCTGTTAATGGATTGAATTTTGATCCGAATTCGATCCGAATCCGACGAAATTAATGGGAGATGGATTTAGGGTCTCAATCCGATAACCCGATCAAGATCCGAATCCGATAATCCGTTAACTAAATGGATCTAATATGGATATAGCTCAATCCGATCCGATAACAATCCGATCCGATTTGTTATAAATAATTGAGTCGGTAAAATATTTTTATGGCATATTATTTATCACTAAAATAAATAAATGAGAAAATAAATAAATTTAGAATAAAAAATAATCAAATTCAAAACATAAAAAAGCTAAAAAAAAAAATATAATTATTAAACTTGTTTAAGAATTGGAAAATTTTAAAAAAAAATTGATTCCAACCAATGTTTTTCTAATTTTAGTTTACTAATTTAAAGTAAATAAATATTTATATTTTTCTTAATTAAATTTATTATTGTAATTTATTTTACAACTTCAAAAACTAATAATTAATATGTAACAAATAATTTGATTTGTTAATGGAAATAATGAAATAAAATATTTATTAATTGAAATTCAAGTTTACCTTATCCCACATCGAATGTCAATAGAAAACTAGAAGTGAGTCTCTCCTTTAAAAATGAACATCATGATAGTAAAAGCCACTATTGGGCTTGTTAGGAAAAATATGTGGGCCTTAAATTAGTTCAAATTTTTTTCCCTAATTTTTATTAATTTTGGATCGGATTATCGGATCGGATATCCAATAACATTGCAAATCGGATATGGATTTAGCAATTAAATATCCGTTGGATTATCGGATCGAATCGAATAAGATAAATTTTCTTATCGGATCGGATCGGATATAGGCAGATCCGATCCATATCCGATCCATTTACAGCCCTACAGTAAACAATGTAAATGTCATAGATAGCACTAGTCCAGTAGCGTTAGGAGAACCACTAAATCCCACAAAGTTAAAATGTTATCCATTTGTACTTGCTAGCAAACATACTCTCAGTAAAATATAAAAATAAAAATTATAAATATCTAAGCTGTATCTCGGTGAATGTGGTTATCATCTCTCATTCTATAAAACTCCTAGTACTTCACCATATATGCTTTTGATGAGTTCTTGCTGAAAATTACGTAGTTCGACCCTAACAATACCTAGAGGGGGGGTGAATACGTAATAATACGGAATTTGAAATAACTTAAGAATTAAAAGCAACAACTCACCAATTTAAATATTATTCTAGATGGTTAAACATGCAAATCAATTTTTTCTGTGTTTAAATACCGCAGATAAATTCACGGAGAAACCCAACTGGGTAAAAACTCCGGGCACCAATCGACTATAAACGATTATTTAACTTACAGTCTACCAGACTAGATGACGACACGTACTATCTGATCTCCTAACTACAATTTCTACAGCACTTCTGGATTTTGTGCTCCTACTCCAATTCCGAACTGCAATTTTCAAAGCTCTCATGGATTCTATTATACTGCAACAATTCCTAATTTTATGGAATCGTCTCTCTTATGGATGCACGAAGAACACCGTATTCTTCACCAACTGGAACTCCAGTCACATTCCCTTGATCTTCAACAACTCTGACAGATATGGAGGAAGCAACAGTTTGGTATTTGGATTATGTATATGATGTTTTTCTCACCAAAAGTCAATTATAGGATGAAGGTTAAAGCCAAATATATAAAGAACATCTCACAACATATGTTTCGCTCAATGTTCAACCTTGAAAAATACGTTCTGTGGCTTTAGGATATATATATAGGTAGGTTAAGGAATGAATGGGTCGGGCAAAAAGCATTTAAAAAATGAATTAAAATTTTTTCGGACAACACTGTCGCTCGAGCGAGGCTCAGCGACAGTCGAGCGACATCCTGAAGGCGACGCAACAGTCTAGCGGCGAGGTTTTTGTTTTTTAAGCTCGAGCCAAACCTTGGCGACAGTCTAGCGAAAATCCGCGCCATTTGTTTCCTTCTTTTCCCATTCTCGAACGCTAGACCTAAAAACCATAATTTTTACAAATTGCACATTAGTCCTTGACTTTTTACAATATTTAAACTTTAGTCCTTTTGTTTACAGAATTGCCAATTACAAATAAAAACCTAACACTTGCAACTCACACTCTTCGAAGACTGTGCTCGTCTTTCCCTTGCATCAGGCCCAGTTTTGGCCCAAAGCGAACTAGGCAGTCGCCTTGGGCCTCAAGATTTGTAGGGGCCTCTTAAAAAAAATCAGCCCAAAACCTACCCCTAAGACCCATCCAAAACCCACTTACTCAAAATAATCCCTTTTTAGAAGAGAGATGGTGAGATTCACAAAATGGCAGAAAAAATTTCGAGATCGAGAGAAGAAGCAGATTTGCAGAAGAAATTACAAGTAATTGGTTCGTGTCCCTTAATTTCGCTCTCATCTCATGTATTGGTTTCAAGATTGTATTTTTCTCCATTGTTCATTCGATAGAGAATGATTCTAATGTGCAATAATTTGTCTATTTCTCTAAATTGAGAATGAATAACATTCGTTTTTATAGGTTTATCAATCCCTTGAATTCTATAATAGATCTAATGCTTATGCATGAATTGTTAAAGCCCTGTACTGAGAGGGGAGAATTACAGTATTTAATTTGCAGTATCAGTCTCGTCTTTAGGATCAATAAGGAACATAGGAGTAAACGAAAGAAATCTTAATTGGGGTTGTTGATTTATTGAATGTTGTTTCTATGTAAGGAACAAGATATCTGATTGAAAATAGAAAAGTATTTCCCTTGGATACGACTCCAACTGGTTTGGCTCTTAGAGATTGGTTGAGTGAAAATCAATTATGTGCCATCTGTTTGGTGCATTTTGGATGCATGTTAGTTTGCAATTCTGTGAAGCAAAAGGAAGAGTAACAGAACATAGAAAACTGATTTCCCTCGTGTGTTCTTCATGAGAAAGTCTTTTCTTGGATTTTGAATACCGTGAATGAGGAAAAATAAGTTGAAGACAAAAGGAAAGTTGTTCCCCTATTTTCTTTGCAACTCTATAGTCTGTACTATTAATTGTATAATAATCACTCTATTCTCTATTTGTTAGAAAATCCAAAAAAAATAATCAGAATATAATACTGTAACCAGGTGAAAAACTACAATAATTATCAGAAGAGTTCATTATGTTCATGTACTTGAGAATTGAGCCATTTATTGCTGATATGGGACTCTATGCCTGGTTCACACTATAGAATAATAGATTTTGTACATATTTTGGTTGATATTACTTTAATTGATGATCATGTTTAATCATCCATCTTAAAACTTGATTAGTTTATTATATGTTGTTTTATTTTGGATAACCACTAGTGCTTCTAGAACAAAATTTACTCCAAGGCCTCTGAATAATTAGTCGCTTAGGGCCTCAAATTTCTCAGGGCTGCGCTGCCTTGCATGTTCATGATAAGGAGTGTGTTTTATGTGTAGTTTATTGCTAGTGACTAGAACAAAAGCTATTTCTGTTCCATGTTCTAGTCTGGTGTCATAGACTCATAGCTCATGTTTTCTCCATAGAATTCACAGTCTTCTTAAAACACTTGGGACATTATGCAAACAAGTACTAACATTCCATTTCCTCAACTTCAGTTAGGAAATATTCTGTGAGTTCTATTGGCAGAACAGAAGAGAAGAAAAGATTTCTTTGTTTTTCTTTTATCTGGGGACACCCAGATTTAGATGACAATGATGAGTTCTCTTGTTTCTGTCGGTTTTTTGTTTCTTTCCTGACAAGATGGCTTTTCTTTATACAGAAATAACAAAGGTGAATCACTTACTGCATCCTACTTCCACATGGTAAGCCCAATGACCAATACTGCAGTTGGAGCCGAGTTGACACACTGCTTTTCGAGCAATGAAAACAGTCTCACCATTGGGACACAACATTTGTTGGATCCTTTAACCGCAGTGAAAGCTCGAGTAAACAACTATGGGAAGGTAAGTGCTCTTATACAGCATCAATGGCGTCCAAAATCCCTCGTTACAATCTCAGGCGAAGTGGACACGAGGGCAATTGAAAAAAGTGCCAAGATTGGATTGGCTGTTGCTCTCAAGCCATGAAGTTAAGCTTTTTGCAATTGAGGTTGGTGGCATCGTGTTGAGATGCAGAGTAATAAGGTAGATAGTGTTGATTCTTGGATGCCCTTGTCTTCTTTGTAAACTTTTTATGCCTTTCAATATGGTCTTGATTTTTTCATATTCAATGGGTTTGGATTGTAAAAAAAAAAAAAAATTTACTGGGGCATGAACTAGAATGCTTTTTTGACTTGCTTCACAGATGTATCAAGTGGCTCAATTGTTGAGCTTAAATTCCATTAATGTGTAACATTAATTGATGTTGCTTATATATCACGGTAATAAGGTCATTGAACTTCATCTTCGAACGGAATTGGACTGCATGTTTATGTACAGATAGTTCAAGCTTAATTTAGACGAGCAAGTCATTCAATATGGTACCAGAGTAATCAAATACCCAGTATTGAAGTTTTGCTACTACTATTACGAGGAGAGAAAAAAAGGACCCACATATTAGAGATACGAATAAATTTCTTCTCTAGCAGCTTAAATCAGATGATTTTTTAGCAACGACAGTGTCTGTAATCCTCTTATGACGCATGTAGGGAGTATTGAAATGCACTGGACAATCATGTCAAGCACTGCATGCCAAACAATCACTTGAGAATGGAGTACATCATCTGTATGTACACAAATCAACATGCAACACTACCAACACAACGCCTTCTGAGATCACGTCATCGTGCAAAATTGAACTGGGCACGTGATGTATCATACATGAGAGAGATTCTAACACGGTAAAAATTTACTCCATTAACCTCATCTCCGTTTACATTACATTCTTCCCCATAAAGCACCTCTAACGAAGTGAGAGAGAGATTGGACAGTACAATAGCAAGATTTGAAGTTTTGAACTTCTTTTTCTTACTTATTTAATACTGTTCAATACTATTCAATCCACCTTACCAAACATGCCATAAATGTATACTCCTGTTACTTTTTCAGTAATCTATGGACAATCGCCAACAAAATATATCCATATCCAAGAATGTTAGAAGAGAGGAAAAGAAACACAGATTTCCGAACCAATTCTATGGTTTACTGTTTGGTTTCGGTGAATTCCGACTAAACTGATAATGGTACGGCGAAGCTTGAGAACCATTTGGTATTGAGAGGCTTCTTGGATGTTGCAGCCCATTTCTCGAGAATGATCCTTGTGTTCTTAGGCCATTTTTAACATTTGGGCTTGACCCAACACGCTCAGTTTGCACGGTCTGAAAATAGTACGATGAGCTTGCCATATCCTTCAGACCTGGCAAAGGCTTCAAGGCTTCAACAACTTCACTCATCAGAGGCCGGGCTTTGGGATCCCGGCTAAGGCAAGACGCAGCCAACTGTGCAGCTTTTTGGGCACCTTTTATACTAAAGTGCCCCTCAAGCCTAGGGTCCACTAGACGATAAAAGCGTTTCCTCTCTCCCAGATGAGGCCTAGCCCATTCCACAAGGTTATGCTCCCCATTAGGCCGATTCTTGTCCATTGATCTTCTACCTGTGAGCATCTCGAGCAAGACAACACCAAAGCTATAGACATCACTCTTCGATGTAAGATGCCCTGTAACAGAGAAGGATAGAATCCAATCAAAATAAATAGAGTATGTCATGCGAACCCTGAAGAATTATTCAAGGCATCTAACAAACATGAAAAATCCCAGATTAAGTTTTGAACATTCTTAACCATAAAATTTTGACACGCTTTTATTATTAGAAACATTTTTTAACATATATTTTGCAGAGATGAATTCGAATTCAAACACGATCAAGGATATCACAAGTAATAATGGATAGTTGTTAAGCAAGACCAAATAAAAATATTAGATTTCCAACACTTCTCTTGCACAAGTGAATTGCATAGGGTGGGGAAACATCTAGCCTCCTAAGCGCACTCATTCCATGTTTGTTCAAGACCATGATACATTGTTAGAAGGATATAGAATGATATAAGGCAACATGTACAATGAACAAGAGCTATGTTCAAGATGAGCATAAGATACCCATCCATAACAGCCTTCACGACTCCTCGTAAGTAGAGACACTGCACTAGAATTGAACAGGAAACACTAAAACATGAAAAATTCCAGGGCTGTGTGGATGCAATATCAGAATTTCGGCACCATCACGAACAGCATAGAACAATTTCATCATAGCTGTCATTGGCTCAGTTCATAGTATCTTAATAAAAAGCATTCTAAAACAAAAGGTGAAACGAACAATAAATAGAAGAGAGACACACATTTAAATAGACCAGATTCCCACCCTATCCTGAAGTTGACCTATGAAGTTTTACTATACATAAGATTCAGCCATGGAGTTGTTGCAGTAATTCTACCAGAGCAAATGAGTGATATAGAGCAGGAAGGGTTTTCAGTCACGATTGTAAAAGATTCTAAACGGAAAACATCAGGTCAGCTAAAGATGAAGTATAGTCTCAGATGAAAAGATTTCCTACTACTTAAGAAATTGCCACGTAACTTTTCCTTTATTCTATAGGTTTTCTCGAGTTATCTTAGGACTCTCCATTCTCTTATTTCACTTCTTGAATCCTCGTCCTTTTGGTAGGAGCATTACTTTGCAGTTAGAGATGCATAAAAATTTCACCTGTCATGACATATTCTGGGGCAGCATAACCATAGGTTCCCATCACACGGGTAGAAACATGAGTTTTTCCTTCATCTGGAGCATCTTTAGCAAGTCCAAAATCAGAAAGTTTGGCATTATATTCCTGAAAAATAATGCTATTATGTTAATTCATATATCAGGGAAATGTATTTTAAAAGAATGTGGTTTGCCAAGCGTAGGGAACTTACAGCATCCAACAGGATGTTAGAAGTCTTAAAATCACGATATATCACGGGTCTTTCTGCTTCCTCGTGAAGAAAAGCAAGACCCTTTGCAGCACCAAGAGCAATTTTCATCCTGATAGACCATGGAAGAGGCAAAGACCCTACAAATTTTAATGATTCAATTAGCAGAACATTGCCACATGGGTTAAAAAATAAGTGCTCTAGCACTGAAAATGTGAAACAAAGATAATATGATATTAGTTTCATACTGTCTTTTGAAAGGAAAATGTCATTTATATGTCCAACACAAAATGCTCAAATGCAGTGAAAATGGAAAAGATTTGAAGCACCAGAATCTGATAATGAATAGGGGCTTTCGCCTCCACTCAAAACTTTGGTTAGATGCTGCGTCATCATAGATGTCAGTCATCGGTAAAACTTACTGCTGCTTTCACTTAAACGTATTTTAATGTTAACGTTATCAAATATTTTTCTTCAAGAAAGTAGGATTAGGTAGTTTTTTTTTTCCTCCACCTGCATGCATTTGGGTCATTATGCAAATATACTAGTCTTTTTGTTCCAATCCAAATACGTTACCCCAACATGCATCTAGGAAAATGCAGCTACCCTACTATGATATATTGATATGCAAGATTGTTCCAGAGTTTGTCAAATGCAAACTAAAATATAAACATCTTTCAGTTGGAATTCACCGTGGATTATTATCAGACCGTGCATCAACACACCCAACAAGAAGAACATGCTTGCTGAACCAAACAAGAATTAAAGGAAGTAAAGTATCGATAAATCTGACCCTGTTTGACTAACAGAAATCAGGAATTTAGACCATAAAATATGAACTAGCAAGTGAACGAAAAATTTTAGTGCTCGCATATCATAAAAATGGTTCGGAACTCCAACTTAACAAATATAGGACATGATTCTAACCTACACAGTCATGTAACTAATTAAAATAGAAGAAACACAGATATTTCATTATTTAAAGAATGTGTCCAGGACTCCTGGATTTTCAACCAAATTCCAAGGAGATAACTTGCTCTAAAATCACGCACAAGAAATAGAAAAAGATTCTCTCAAATGAATTCTCTATGACATAACCTGAACTCCAACAGGTCATCCATGCAAAATACACTGTAAGAAGATTCAATACATACTTCTGAAAAGGTGGTTCTCCAAGCTTCCCCGAGGCATAAACTCGTAAACTAACAGCCTCTGATCTTCTTCTATACAGTAACCAATTAATGTAACCAAATTACGATGGACAAGATCACCCAGATAATTTACTTCAGCCTGCCAAAACAAAAAAATTGCAATTCAGATAATCCAAACAAAATAATACCCAAAAAACAGGACTGACAACTACTTTAAGAAAATTATATTGAGAAAGCATCAAACCAGCCATTCTTTATGACCCTGAAGTCCATCGTGATTGAGGGTCTTCACAGCTACAGTAAGTCCTGTTCCAGGCTTCACCGGTGCTGTCCCATTCTCTTCAATCCACCCCTTAAATACACAACCAAATCCCCCTTCACCAAGAAGAGATTCGGGTCTAAAATTTCTCGTGGCCAGCTTCAGATCATTAAATGTGAATTTTCGAAGCCGAGAAGATACTTTAAGTTCCTCTTCAAGTTTGAAGCTCGAAGATTTGCTTTCAGCATTGCTCGTGGTGGTGGATGGAAGTACCAGGGAAGCTGGTTGGTCTTTACTAGTATCGTTTGCTGATTTACTTTCTGTTCACACACACAATGAAGCAATAGGTAAGAAGAAGGCAGACTCGTGATTGGAAAAGTCTACATCGGCATTGTCTGGCGTGGCATGCGGTATATCTCACTATATGTTAATAGGACTAAACTTATTCAACTAAGTAAATGGAGATAATATCTAGTAACAAGTTAACAAGTATTAGCACTGAATATGTAATAGAAGACTAAACGTTGACAGCAAAAATTACCGTTTCCAAATGTATTTAGTTCAATATTATGAAATTTCAAAACAAGAAGCATTAACTATTGGACCAAAATTTGTAAGCACCTAAAGTAAGCTCATTTTGCACAACATGATAAGCAATGTGCTATTAAGTTTCCCGCAACTTTAAATTGTAAAAATTGCACCATCAGCTATTCACCTTATGTCTGCAAAAGGATTATACACGAAAAATTTAATTCTTGACATGGTTACAATTCTTGGAACAACCAAAAACACTGATCAGCATCCTTAATCATACTGGCTCTCTAACTATATGCTCACTGTACACCATTAATTTTTGTTGCAATGACATAAATGTGCTAAAATGTCATCACCAGACTGCCTAAGCAATTGGATATCCAAACAAAGAAGAAAAAGAGAACAAAAATAGATATTAAATCAGACTAACCAATGAATGAAAAATGAAAGCACTAATAAAAGATGAATATTAACCCGGAATTTGACACTTGGAAAATGGAAAATGGAAAATGAGTCAATGATTACCGCGGGCGCTGATTCCACTAATAGAGGTATCAACTTTAGATCTTGAACACATACAGCTGCCAATATACCTCAACTTAATCCAACATCCTGTCCCCTCCACAGCATCATCATTTTTCTTCTTCCTTCCCTTTGATTTCACCACATCCCAAGATTCCGCCTTCAAGCTATCACCACCAAGTCCCATCTCCAACAAACCTAGAATCAACAAAAACCCCCAAATCCCAATTTCCACCCAACCTCCTCCTAAAGAAAGTTTGCCAAATAGTACCTCACTTCCAGTCCTATTCCCTCCTAAACCCCTAGAATCAACTAAATCAAGCCAAACGAGTTTCAGAAAATCAGTCAGAGATAAAAAAAAAAAAAAAAAAAAAAAAAAAAAAAAAAAAAAAAAAAAAA
>CAIGRF010225506.1:43708-61466 GCA_903798235.1 Fraxinus ornus | reverse complement strand
AAAAAAAAAAAAAAAAAAGAAAAGAGACAACCTTTCCCCCACTTTGAAGAAAGCCCAAATATCTAAACTAGAACAGGTGACTTTCTTCTCTTCAAGAACCAATTTTTACTCAAAAATTCACAAAAAGAAATTGATAAATAGCTCAGCCCAGTAACAGGATCAGCTAATAAAATATCCTTCGTCCATTTTTAAGATTAACCTAAATACCTTAAAATATTACTTATCACTCTTTCCACTTCAAGAACCACTTTTTTCTCAAATAACTAAATAAATAAATAAAAATAAAACCCAGAGAAAAATATTAGCTGAAAATTACATTAATAGGGCTCAAAAAGAGCTCAGTGATTGCAGATCACATGCTGACATTCAAAGAATAAAACTTTACCCCTTTGCTCTCTGCAACAAGCAACTCTGAAATAAGATAGTAATAAGAATAATAACGATAATAATCTCAGCTCAAAAAGTATAAGAATTACGACGCCGCCACCCCAGAAATGTCTGTTCTTGGAAAGGATATTGGAATCCCAACAAAAGACTATCCTATTTAAACGATATTTTTTTTATATTTTTTATCTATTGCGAACAATTTGAATGTACGTAATTTATGACTGTATATATAAAAAAAATTCTTTGAAAATGAGAATTATCTGTTCTTACTTTTTAATAGAATCAATGACTAAAAAGCAAATGGGAGGCTGCCCGGAGAACATGGGCAGGTGCCATAGCACCTTTTTGAGCAATTTGTATTTTTCAAGGTGTATTTGGTTATAAGGAAAATAATTCTTTTATTTATTGATAAATGTAAAATTTTATAAATCACAACTCATATACAAGTATATCGAGTATAACCAGACGAACAAAGATGAAGTGTCAAATTTTATAGATCACAACTCATATATAAGTATATCGAGTATAACCCGACGAAATCACGTAAATGGCTATTATTAACTAATGTTTGAGTTTACAATATTTATATTTACTAGTCACAGCTAAACGTGCATTGCACGTTATTTTGAAATACTTTATAAATGCTGTAAAATTGATATTTGAAAATCGGTGAATATAAAAAATAGTTTAAAACTTTTTATACAATTCAATTATTTATTTACGTGTATGATAATAATTAACATTAATTTATATATCCTATTATAATTCAATCAATTAATTCTTCAAGTTCATGCATGTACACTTTATATATTTTGAGGGTTGTTCAATTACTCTAGAAATATACTACAATTCAATTATTTATTTATGTGCATGTATATTAATTAACATTTATTTATGGATATGTTAAATATAATATTAAGTCATCAAGTTCATGTATACATGTTTTGGGAGTTATTCAACTATTCTAGGAGTAAATAAATTGTTCAAGTTCATGTACACTTTAATTTCAATATTATTCATTTATCTATGATATAATGCTAGTTGTCTAAATATATATATAAATTATTATTTTTATATATCTATTAGTTCAAATTAATTAAATTTCATGTTGGTTCACTCACACCCCATTTGTTTAAATGTATATACATTATTCTTTTTCTATATTCATTGATTCAAATTAGTTAAATTCCATGTTCATGAATCAATTTGATTGAACTCGTACAATTCAATTATTTAATTGCGTGCATGTTTAATAATTAATATTCAATTAAATATATATTGAAAAACGAAAAGAAAGGAACTATTGAAATAATTAAATTGTAATAGGGATAAAATCGTCCAGAAAATAATTTCCACTTGATGTGATATTTAATATATATTATATTATAGATATAGATGTATATAAATTATTATTTTTATATATCTATTAATTATTCAAATTAATTAAATTTCATGTTGGTTCTTAGTTCTTACACCCCATTTGTTTAAATGTATATACATTATTATTTTTCTATATTCATTGATTCAAATTAATTAAATTCCATGTTCATGAATCAATTTGATTGTTCTCGTACAATTCAATTATTTATTTACTTGCATGTTTAATAATTAATATTAAATTAAATATATATTGAAAAACGTAAAGTAATGAACTATTGAAATAATTAAATTGTAGTAAGGCTAAAATCGTCCAGAAAATTATTCTCACATGATGTGATATTTAATATATTATATATAATAAAATTCGAATATCGCTTAATCACATTGTACTATTTATCAATTAAAAATATACTTAACGAGCACTTATATTACGTTAATATTCTCCCTTTTAACACGTGAACACGAAATAGTTTCGAATTTGGTTATTGAATCTCTAATCCGACTAGGGGTGTAAGCAGTTCGATTTTATAGATTTTTGACAAATTTTCAAACCAAACCGTTTAAACCGGTTTGAGAAAAATCCAAACTTAAACAAAATCATTTTGAACGATTTGAAAAAAACTAAAACCTAAACCTAACGGTTTGGTACGATTTTAAACCGTCGGTTTCACCGTATATTTTTGTGTCTGTCTACTTTTATGACATTAATTCATTGAATTCAATATATATTTATATTTTACTAGCAATAAATCTAAAACAAACTAAATATATCTACTACAAATTTAAATATCAATTAAATCAAATTGAAATCACAATAAATTAAAATATAGTTTTGTTTTTGTCATTTTAGGCTAAAGACGTTACGATAACGTTACAATACAAGTCTACTAAACTAAATATAAAGTTCAAAAAACATAATGATGTTCAAAAAAACCTCGTGATCATTGTATCTGAAAAACAAAGCTACTTATTAGACAGAGAGAATAACCAACAATAACAATAAATCAATTATTTATAATATCTAAACATAACAATTGCACAAACTTACCGTTGTATATTGTTACGAATTCTGTTTCTCACATATACTCAAACATCAATTGTTGTCACACATGACTCATAGTTTCCATTGTCAAACAAATGCATTCGTTACATTATCATAGTATTGGATACTAGATAGATAAGAGAACCTTTAAAAATATGGTAATAGAAAATATAAACCACTCGCCACAACTTTCATTGAATCATCAAATACTTCCACGTCATCTAAATATTAGCGCAACACTATAGGTTCATTCTTAATTTGCAATCAATTCTTTCCGCATATACAAGTCTCAACCATCTTTGCACCTAATAAACTTTTAAGGAATCAAGTATTCGACTTCCAATTGAGAATGCAGACTCAGAAGCAACTGTAGAAATTTGAATTCTGAAAAGGAAAATGGTTTTTGATAGATTAGGTTAGTCTTGATATTATTAGATATAAATTAGGATTATTTGGTAATAATAATATATATGTAATAAAAAATTATAAATTGACAAAAATACACACAAATAACAAAATTATTGAAAATTTACATATTTGGATGAATTTTCAAAAAAAATCATTATTTTTATTTTTTTGTTTTTATATATTTTTTCGCCGGTCCGGTTCCTAAACCAAACCGTTTTTGACCTGTTTGGTTGGTTCAAAATCATTTCGTTGACGGGTTCACGTGGCACCAAACCGACGGTTTCTAAAATGCGGTTTCGGTTCGATTTTCCGATTTGACGATTTTTACTTACAGCCCTAAATCCGACAAGCAATTAGCCCTTCCTTTGCATATGCAGTTGATTTTAGATTTGATGTAATAGTATTATTGTAGTCCGTTTCACGTTCAAATATAGAGAAAACAATATGGTCGTTTAATTACAAGAAAAGTATATTTATAAAATGTACATTTTGACATCAAAAGTAAAAAAATTAATTGTACATTAACGTGAAATATTGTTTTTACAAAATCAACATATTATAAAGTGTGTACGGTTTTTATGTTCAACTTATTGATAAGTGAAGCTTTGCTTAAATTTCAAGTTTGCTTCATGTAAATTCTTGTACGTTGATTTAGATTTTTATAGAAAAAAATTGATCAAGCAAAGGGTAAATTAGGAAAGAGAAAATTTGGTCAGTTTCCAGTAGCGGGAAGTGGAAAACTCGGGCAGTCAGGGCAGGAGAGATAAATAGAGGCGGGACCCACCACTATGGAGATGTGTTTGGTTTTTGGTTTGCCGAGGCGACCACGCGCGTCACCGGGTGATTTTAACACCACTCCTATTAGTGGATCTTTCCTTTATGAATAATACAGTTCATAGTCAAATAAGGACGTGTTTGGTAGAAATTAAAATCGAATTAAAATTAAAAAATTAGTCGTTATTGTCGATTTTTATTAGACGAGTGGGATCCAATAACGGCTATATTTTTAATTTTAACTGGATTAAAATCTATACCAAACAGGCTCTAATAAGTTAATTTTATGAGTAATACAGTTCATAGACATTAATTTTTTGTAACTTTATTGTTAAGTTAATCCTCAAATAACAAATTGTCATGTAAAATGACTATTGATAGTGAACAACTGTGAATAGCATTAATATTCCTTTATCCGCTTTAAAATTTGGAATTATTTATTTATATTAAAAGTTACTTTTAAAATATGTAAATAAAATTTTGCATTTTAGATGATTTTAAAATCTACATTTGATAGGATATCTAACTTAAAAACTATAAAACATGCTTTTCAAAAACTGCAAAACATGTTCTTAGACAATTACGTGATTCAATACAAGTAAATGTTATTCATTTTCATTGGGGTTACAAACAAAGTTTAGATAGTATTACTCATTCTTAAATCGGTATGCAGTCACAAACAATCAACTTTCAATGGATTGTCTATTAGTCGGATGAGGACTAGCTCTCTTTCGTCAACTGGCTACTAATCATTATTTTTGAAGTGATTTTACAAGCCGTCCTCTGATAATGGAAATTTGATAAGTCGACTTTGCCATCGCATGCTCTCTTCCAAGTTTGAAGTTGTTATTGGATGAGAATGGTCCAAGATCTTAAACATCTTGTGTTTCGCGCGGTTTTGTCGCTAACAATTAAAAAAGGGATCAGACGATTGTGTAAGGAATAGACCTCTTGAGACAAAGTCCCAAAAATGAGTGTTTTATTGGCGAAGATTTACAATCGAAAACAAACAAAATGCCTCCAAGGGGCGCACGCCCACGAGTACTAAAAGAAGAATTTTAAAGTTAAACTAAGAAATTGAAATTACATATTCTCTTGTTGAGAGTTTTTTATTCGGCCTTTCTTTTTCTATGTCTTCACTTCCTTNAATTGCTATCCATTTCCTTTATGATGGCCGAATTGTTGGGAAGAAGTTATCTCATAACCGTTGCTATTACTCTTGCCCCTTAACTGCCCATTACTAGAATCCTTAGGTCGTGGGATATGTCGAGTTCGTCTAATAACCTCTTCCATAACTGCTGGATTAGATGACCACAACGCTTTAGATTTGCCCAGACTCTGGGCGACTTGACTGTTTGGACGATGATAGGACTATCGCTCTGGGCGATCACAGACCCTTCATTCGCTCAGCTTCTGGGCGTTTTGCAAGTTTGGGGGATGATGCCTCCTTGTTGTTGGACTTCTATTATATTCATCAACTGTTTTACCTAGGCCTTTATCTTGTACTTCCTAATTGGGTTTCACACCTTGAGCCTTTAATCTTGGACTGCACTTTCAGGGTGTCAACATCTTGAAAGGATATTCGTCTTCTTCAGGAAAATAAATCTTACTTTGTTGATTGAATTAAATATTTTTGGTTAGCAAGGTTTGTAATATTATTATATACTATATAGTGTGGACTTAATTATTAATAAAACCCATTAAATATTGGGATTATCTATGCTAATTAATCATTGTACAAACTGAAATATTAGTTTATTAGACATCTATCTTTTTCGTACTTCCTATACCACGAATCTTGCATTAGTTATTGTGTACAAGATGTGTTAACAATTATGAACTAGAGTTATAAAATATGAAGCCAAATATACCTTTGTGCTCTACAAACGCTGAAATGGTAAAACTAAGTAAAATTTAATTAATTTACTTATAAGTAGATATACAAAAGCATTAGTATTTGTTATTTTAGAATCTACAAAGCCTATTTACTTCTTCAAATAGATTATACGTTAAATCTAAAATAAACTCAACGCATGGTACATAACTACTAGTAGTTTCTCCAATAAATTAATAAGTCAAGCATTCTCGATCAATTAAATCAGGTAATATTTACGCGAAATTAATAAGTCAAGCATCCTCCAAACCATATAGTTTTTTTTTTTAAAAAAAAAAAATTAACATAATTGCTTATAAACAATAATGACGCTTTATGACAAAGTGACTGAACTTCCTTGATTAAAAAATGAATTCGAAAAAAAATGAATTTTAAAAAGTTAGGATCAAACAATTTTATCAATTCTTGAAGCAAGGTACCTTTCAAAATCTTAAAATTTTGTACTAAATTTGTCCAAATGTGCCTCTTATCAACCGGAAAAAAAAAAAGAAAAAAGAGAGGATATTATCTCATGTTTAGAAGCAAATTTCTTGGACTAACACTGGGGAAAAAAGTCAGAATTAAAGTTGGTGTTTTACCTAACTAAATTAAAGTTGGAATGTCGAAGAAGCAAGCTGCCCTCTTTGGTTCCAGCCTGAAAAATTTAAACTCATACCAAATCGCTTTCTTAACCCTGTCGAGTGTTGTCAAATTGAACGCCCCAAACAAGACGATAATATTTTGTTCAAGCTAACCTTTCTAAGTATAATATAGCTTGTGCTTCAATAAAAGAATGATAAAACCAAACTGCCAAGCAGAACTACCAGTGCAGCCAACAAACGAAAAATGAGAACCATGTGCTCGACCTGTCGAGTAGACCTAAGTTCTCTTACTGACCCTGGTCGACCATGACAAAAAAAAAAACTCATGTCACTGCTTTTTGTAATGCCAACCTTAGTCTTTTCAAGACCCACATATAAAAAGGGGCACGCCGAAAAAAGGCTATTTATTAGCACATTTAAACATCTGTCACGAGGGATGAAATTAATAGTTCTCATATATTAAAAAAGGCAACAACAAAGAGCCACATAGAAATTTGAGTGACTTATCAATACTAAGACAATATCGAATAATCAAAACACAAAAACAACAATCTTATAGTATACCAGTGGTGATACTCTAAGTTGCATTTATCTTCAGCAAATGCTCTGGTATATAAGTAAGACCTGTAATATCAAAATATAATTCCAATCAATAACTCCAGTATTGTTCTTGGCAATAAGAGAGAAATAAAGAAAATGAATAATGTGAACTACATGTTGCATAAAGATCCTTAGAAGATTGAAAGCATTTTAGACAAAAAAAATAGGGGGTCTAAAATGTTCACCTGAACTTGGCATTTGTTTTTAAACATACAACAGACCATTAAAGGCATATTAGTTCTCCTATCATAGAAATTGACAGTATCCATCTGAAACAACAGGACACCACCAAGAGAGGAGTGTACTCTTTTAATAGTGTCTATTAGAAATAAGATTCCTTTTATATTTAAACCAGGGGAAGACACTTTTTCATATGCATATCCAACTGTTGTTGTATGCAGTTGAAATGTTGAAAATAAAACTTGAATAGGATATGGCACTTTCATTGCAAGAAACCAAATTCCAGAATTAAATAACAAAGCAACAGTCTTATAACTCACACGAAAAAGATGTGCTGTGAAGCACCTTAGTTGTGAGTAACAATTTTCCTTTCCTTCACATTAAACGCGAGATCTTTCTTTTAATTATTCATGAGATAACTTAAAAAATTAAATGTCAACTAATACTTTTTTTCTTTTTTTTCCCTATTAGGTTTAAAACAATTATTGTAGTAATACAATTTTTTTTCCAAAAATTTTGTTGTGCCGGCACGTCCATGCCCAAATTTATGACTGCGTCATAGAAAGTCAGCCTCTGATATCTGGATTACAAACAACAACAAATGATCTTTACAGTGAGATCCCTCGTACCATTTTGATAAATTAAGTAAAATTTATATTTAAGTGATTTCATACTGAAACCAATGTATCAAAAATATGCAACAGTGATAACCAGATACCCTTCATAATCATCTTTTCAAGACACCTAAAAACAACCAGCAAGGAAAATACCTTTCTCCTTTACATCAATCTGTAAAGAATCAAGAGAAATTATGCCATCCCTCAAAGGGAGTACTTCAAGCTTGACAGCTGCTGTAGATTGAGATGGAACACATCTAAAGCAAGGATAGATAAACCTTGAGCGAGTTAAGTTAAATAATAATAATAATAATAATAATAATAATAATAATAATAAAGGAAGCAAAGAGGAAATTAGAGAGAAATTAAATTACCCGAGAGGAACTCTACTCTGCAACCATAAATGCGTACAACCCAGATCAGCAGACGGAAGGACATCAGCTATGGGGACAGGTTGCTCACTAAAAGAAGCTGATGGAAAACTACCTTTCACTTCCTGTCTGTGATTATTTGATACTGACATTAGCCTCTGTTCAGAAGCTTCTTGCTCATCGTTAGTCACTCTCTCCGCTAAGTTTGAAGGAACAACAAATGAACTCAAGGGTGATGACGGTGAATTGCTCAAAGAGACTGCAGGAGGAGGAGAATGATATGATGATGGGGCAAGAACTGTAAATGTTAGATCTTCGGATGTCATATTTGATGCTTGAAGAGTCAAGACCTGAAAATTTGAACCACTTAAAAATGTAGCTTGCAATTTCAGAAGGAAAACTCATTGCTTGGAGCCTTGGATCATATATTACCTGAACTGGAAACTGAGTTCTGTCCGACCCAAAAGCTTGTCTAGACATTTCAGATGCGACAGAAATCATAAGATCTCTTGAAAAACGAGGGCGCCAGCTTGTTGGCTGCTTGAAAAACAATTTTGATTCTGCACATATGCAGATGAAACATAAATCTCATAAGCATAGAACTCCAGGCACCAAGTTACCCTTAGATAATACATAATTTAGGGCTCTGTACCAGTATAATTGCATCGACATGATACAAGAACTGCATAGTGATCAGGAGGGGATCCACTTTCTTTCCCTTCAATGCAGGAGGAATAATGCAAACTTGATGCCCCATTTTCAGCTGATGAATACGATGGTAGTAAATTTTTATTACTGAAACCCTTGGGATGCTTCCAGAATGATGTTGCTGGTTTGAGAATAAAAGAATGTTCTTCTCCTCTCCTGCCAATAATATACCACATTCAACCTGTCAAAATTTGAAGAACGAGCAAAAGTTGTAAACCAAAAACATGAGTCAATCTTCCTGTTTAACCCAGATTCTATGCTAATTATAGACATCGTAAGTGTGAATACGAAAAAATGTAAATGAACTTCTTAGCCCCTGTTTGGGCTCCATTAAAACAAGATTTTGGAAAAAAAATGTGTTTTAGAATAGTGATTTTTTGGAGAACGTGTGGTAAAAAAATAAGGAAAAGTTTTCGATTTACGTTAACATTATTTATAGGAAAATGAATGATTGAAAATAAGTTTTGGAAAACGTTCTTTCGGGAAAATGGAGCCCAAATAGGGGCTTAATCTCAGAATCAATTTTCTCTAGATGTATAAAAGAAGGAAAAAAGACATTAAAAGAATAGGTAACTGAGAAACCATGATATTGAATTTGACCAAGAAAAAGAGTTTTTAGAAAATTAGTAAGACCCTGTTTGACGGCCATTCTTTTGAATTTTTTTTGGGAAGAATGAGTTTTGAAATAGTAATTTTTTGGAGAATGTGTTGTTAAAAAAAAAAGAAAAAGTTTTGGATTTACGTGAAAAATATTTTATTGTGAGAATGTGTAGTTGAAAATGAGTATTAGAAAAAAAATGATTTTTGAAAGAATGGTTACCAATCAGAACTTAAAGTTTTGAACATTTAGCCCCTGTTTGATGCACATTAAGATGAAAAGAACGCATCTTTTTAATTGATGAGATGTGGAATATGTGGTTGGAAAAGAAGGAAAAATTATTGATGTGGTGGAAAAATTTTTTTTATTGAAGAATGTGTGGTTGAAAATGAGTAAAAGAATGAGAATGAAAAAAATAATATGGCTCAAACAGGAGCTTAAAGACAAGAAAGATGTTATTAAGCGTTTGGTCGTGATTTTATTATTAAAAAAAAAAATAAAAAAAAAGAAAAAGAAAAGAATAAAGTCGTGTTATACACAACTTGAAGGTGAGAGAAAATATATACAGCTTGATAGATATAGTGTACTGGGAAGTAATATGAGTAGACGTGATTATCTTACGGACAATAATCATTATCTCAATTAAGATGCACTACTAATGAGAAAGTTTAAGCAGAAATTCTCTTGAATGATCTTAATAACTGCAATGACTAGATTAAATTACTTTAACCACATAAAAACCTGAGGGCTAAATTCGGCAAACAGTGTTCATTCCCAGCTTCAATGCATGCAATTGGTAATGATAATGGTGTTCCATCCTTTAATGCCTCTTCAAAAATTATTGCAATCGCATCTATAAAAACCACAATATCCGGTGCATGTTCAGGGGAAACATTCTGACAAAAAAACAGTTCTATAACATTTTAGTGTTTAATGCAAAATAAAAGCAAAACATATTTCTATATTAAACCTACTCAGATTTTGTTATTGGCAAGAATAAACTTCTAATAAGAACTAAATTAGCTGCTTTTGGGTGTGTGTGTGTTTGTAAAATCATCATATTCATCTAAGTCTCTCATATCTCTCTTAGAACATAATTTATTACAATCATCAATTAAAAAAGAGATATTTTCTTGAGAAGATATTTGAACTACATTGTATTTATCTCTTCATTTTCTTATTGAAACACTTTGATTGATTAAATCTAATTTTTGACTATCATATTCATTAAAAAAATTCATCTAACACTTGATCTATCATTTATTACCATTCATTGAAGTGTTAGTATCTCTTAGTACTTAATTTGTTTGTATTATTTATCAAGAAAGGAATTTCATTGTAAAATCACTTTAATAAAGTGTGGGTCGTGTTAAAATCCCTTAAAGATCGACATTGTATAAGGATTGATGCTCCTTATTGTAAGTCACCGTGTGTGTGATATTGAGGTCTTGTAAAGACCAATAGTGTGGGTCGTGTTGAGGTCTCCTAAGGCTCAACATTGTATAAGGATCGATACACCTTGTTTGTAAGTTATCGAAAGCGTTGTAAAGGGTTAGATTGCACTATAAGTCAATCAACGTAGTGAAAAGGCCTTGTTCGTATCGAATAGCTTGGTAACAAATGACGTAAATCATTGCTTTGGATCGAACCTCCACAATTATATTGTTTGTATGCTCTATCCCTTTTACTTATCGATGTTATATTTGTGCTTATTATTTGAATTAATTTATTTAGCTTTTACTTTCTTGAATTTAGATTAATTACTCGAAAAAGTTTTTAAAAATCAATTCATTCCCTTCCTATTTTTGGGTTTCATGTTGTAATCAGCGGAGAGAACAAATTTCTACAGGTTCAATTATCTCTATTTTCCTACTCCACCTTCCAGGTGTAAATATTCCTTCCAAACCACATTGAATGGAGAATCTTTCTGATTCCAATGGCACACCCCGAAAAGATAAGAGCCTGTCATTTTCAGTTTTCCTACTTTTCACTAACTTTCGAAATGAAAATTGGTTCCAATCTTCAGGGTCAAAGCTTGGTTTAGCACTTGGAGTTGTAGTGGCTAAAGGTGGTGTTGTGTTTGGTGGAAGTGAGGACATTGAATAACTTCTGAAGTGACCGAAAGAGAAAATTTGAGAACCAGATGACCCAGTTACAGTGGGTTTCGTTGATGTGCTCCGAATACTGGAACTGGAACTCAATTTAGGAGGTAATGAAGGACGTGCTGGAGGAGGAATAGAATTATCCAAAGGAAGCAGCCACTCTAACAACTCGCCATAAGGATCCTGACCTAGAAGGTTAAGATTTTTCTGGCCATCAAGGGTTAAATTTCTTTCCTGACATTTTTCAAGCTGAAGAATTTCCAGGACAGGATCTTGCACGGACTCAACACCAACATTTACCTGTAAAAGCACCTGCATCCTTCCAAAAAGGAAAATGGACTTCATATCAGCAGAATATATACAAGTCAAGGCCACCAGTTGAGGAAAAGAAAACCTTGAGTCCAATAATGATTTATCACTCATGACATAGGGTCTGCAGTAAAGCATCACTATAACACCAATTGGATTTGGAAAATAGTACACATTGCATCTAGTTGGGATAATTTAACATCTCCATTTTCTGCTTTTCAACCAAACCCGACCTTGATCTTACAAGAACAGGGTTGAAGTAAAGTTGGGGAAAATGAAAATTAATAGATATAAAATGTATTTTATGAGTTCACAAGCACACATGAAAATGGCTATGTATACATGTATATACATCAGAGAAAATCACATTGGATGCTAACGATTTTTGCTTTCTGGGATACTCAAGACCAAGGAATAGCTTATTCAATAAATCGACTACAAACAAATTCAGTTTCATCATGTCAGTTAAGTTAAAGCACAAGTAAACAAAAATATTCTAGTTCACGCTCAACTGCAATTCAAAGGAACTAATCTATAGTGAATATAACATTGTCCAAAAGCAATGCTACAATGGACGAAATTTTGTTATTCTACATAGGATAGACAAAGGGTACTGGAGAATACAACTCCATAAATCTCAACCCTACAAAATAACAAGCTTGAAATATAACAATAAATGTCTATGATGGGAGAGCATCTCCTGGTAAATAAAAGAATGATATAGTAGCCATTTAGAGTTCTGTGGATCATACCACTAGGTCTCCATTTGAAAGAGAGCAACACTTTACAGCATTCCTTGCCAATCCTCCAGATGTTCGGGCATCAAATTCTCCTCCATCAATCGCAGCAGCATTAAGATGGCTCTTCTTTCTCAAAATCTTTGCAGTTTCTGAAGATTGTTCTGTCAGTTGTTTTCCAAACATTTTGAAAGATTTGACAGAGTCTTCTGAAGTTCGTCTCTTCGACCATAGTGGTTCATTAGACTCCACAATCCGAGCAAAAAAATGAGAGTTATTAAACCTTTGTAACAATGATTCAGTCTGTCTTTTGTTTTCTTCCATTCTAAGGAGAGATTCACCAGCCGAAACAATCTTTTGTGAATCAATCTTCCCTATGATCACATTTTCACCATTCTGCTTATCATCTCTGATCATATTTTCACCATTCTGATTAACATTCTCATCAGCACCCATATCCACTATTTGAGAAACAGGATTTGTTTCATTTTCAGGCTCCTCATTTTGTTTTTTGGCGTTTTGACCAACACCACTATTATTCGTGACCGCAGCAACTTTAAATGGTGTAATAATTTCAGTATCATGTTTATCTGTGGACAAACAAGCAAGTACACGGACTTGCTCACCTAAGATAAGGACAAGTGCAAACATGTAAGAAAGCAAAACTAACAAACTAGAAACATGCATGTAAAAATTACATAGAATGTTATATTAAAAAACTAAGAAAAGGAAACAGCTACCAGGAAAAACAAAGCTGCGGTCCAGAGAGCGAAATGAAAGTATATCCGGTGACTCAATCCACTTATTAGGAATTTCCTCTGACAAAAAAGCAACCAAAGAGTTAAAAGTAGTCCATGGAAAAATGATTTTACCTATTGACAAAATAATTAAAATATTCAGTGAAGTCATTTTCTTAAAATAACTCAAACAAATGAAGGAAGAACTTGTTAAACACATTTCGAGGAAGCCAAATCAGGTTGCTCTTAGCAGGTAGTAGACCACATTATAGACAACTTTACTGAAAGAGCTACTCCTACAGAATTCATAATAACATCCAACAAACCCCTATGCCCATCATTAGCACAAAATTAATTTCCAAAAAAATTAAAAAGCTGACATTTATTTTGACCTTTAGTACTTACCAGAACCAAATGACTCTTTTGTCCTCATAAGGAAACACTGATAAATGAGCAAATACTAAGAAACTGAAACATACACTTGAACACATGATACACAGACATGTTTGGAAGCTGTGGTCAATTGACCATGAATGGGGGAAATTATAATATATTCGTTACTTAAAAAGAAATATAACCCCTTCAGAATTTGTGGTTTTGTCAAGTTGTGTTGGAAAAAGAAGATCGTCCAGCACAATTATAAGAATGTTTGATGCCCTTATTACATCATCTCCCTATTTCTTTACTCATCTGGTTATACTTAAGTTTACTCAGAAACAGAAAGGCAAATGTGATGCCAAAACACTCTCCAAAGAGATAAATTAAATAAGAATCTAATGAAACGGAAACTAGGGATCTAACATTAGAATTTTTTAAATGATTTGGCAACATCAGACTATAGATTGTACTCAAATACTCAGATGCCCAAGCATGACCTGAATATAGTATCACATTATGATGCAGGTTGGATTCTTATCCATCTATGCTATTGTAAGCTGACCTCTTTCAATCAACAAAAATCTGATATGGAAGGAACAACCAAAAAATTGCAGAAAATTCAGTATACTTGTGCAGAAAGCAAAGAACTGAGGCAATAATTTCACTTTCCATGTAGATCCATTCTTGGTGCAAGATAAAAAAATGTATATACTAGAAGAATTTAAGTTTCCAGCCAAAAAAAAAAAAAAAGAAATAAAGAATTATGATACCATCTTTAGGCTTCAGGGTATAAACATAGTGGCTGCCTTGCTTTAGTAAATCAGAGTGACTCATATTAAAGGAGTAGATAACTCCATTGATTTGACTTATTTATTTTCATCTTTATTTTTTATAATATTCAGAAGCAATATACTAATCTTAACAGGATTGACAATGCTAAGGAGCCAGATAAGACAATTTATATAACAACTTTGAACACACGCACAATTAAATGCTGTAAACAATAAAGCCAGGCAAGATGCCGTACTATATGGAATAATTATCCATCCTTCATCTTCTGCAACGTCTACATGGCTATGAATTTGAATGTTACTCTTTCCACTTGAACCTGGAAAGCTGCCATTATCGTCCTCGTATTCGTCACTCTCTGAATCGCGAGTTTCAGAAGTACTACTGTCCGGAAATGGATCTTCTGCAATAAGGACCCCCAGAGTATTCGTGCGTTTCAACATTTGTTCTACATGAGAATCTTGAACAGGCTGCTGCTGCTCTTGAGAACCAGTTTGATTATTGGATCGCAGCATCAGAAAATTCATTTTCGCACCTAAATTCTCTATAGAACAAAAAAGATTGCTTTCAGATTCAAAATCAAGATATCATCATTTTCCACCAAAATTAGTAATACAGGGGCGGAGCCACCTGGGGCCTGGGTATTTCACCTATTACACATGAGGGGCGGCCAGTTTTTAAGGCAACGAGAAAACCATATACAACCGCATCAAAATTCAAGAGGAATGTTGTCGGGAAAAAAAAAAACACCGTTGCTAGATGAAGATTACCATCAAGAAACAATCAGATCGAGCGAGATTTCAACGTATAAAGCCAGTTTTTACAATAATAAAATCCGAATCTACCTTCAAATTTTGTTGATGAAGAAGTTGAGTAGAAATCACTGCAATGCAAGATAAGTTGGTGCCAATGGGGTGATGAATATGTCTCACCTTTTGCCACTCTCCCATTCTAATGCATTTTTCAGATGGCTCAAACTAGTAAAATAAAGATAAAAATCAAACGAATATTTAACTTTTACTTTTTGACAAATTAAGCCCCGTGTTTGGTCATTATTGGAAAAAAAAAAAAAGGTGATATTTAAAATAATGATTTTTTGAAATATATGCGATTGAAAAGGAGAAAAAAAATTTAGATTTACGTGTAAAATATTTTATTTTGTGAATATATAGTTCAAAATGAGTATTAAAATTAAAGAGTTTTTTTTTTGTAAAGAGAGACAAACGGGGACTAAGTGATCACTAAGAAAAATTCTTAAATCAAATGTTCGGGAATTTAATTTTTTCAAGATTTCAAAATTTTGTTTATAATTTTTTTGCATTTATGATATTTTTCCAAAATAAAGATAATTTAAATTATATGTTCTTATTGCGATATAAAGAGAGATTGAATCATTTACTTGACTTGTACTAAAAAAAAATAATCATTATCTTTCTATTTACATAGGGTCAAATGTCTACGATATAAAAGGATACAACTCATACAAATTATAATTGTACATTAAACATCTTATCAAAATCACAACAATCACATTTAACAACCATTTGCATCAGCACGAATAATCATCATATGAAGTTGTAGCAAATCTACGAAATAGCAATAGACAGTCATATCCGTATGTCACATCTTACGTGAATTCTTAAGATAGGAGTCATGCGCGCTACGATAGAAGTCACGATATACCTTCAATGTTTCTTCTAATTACTACAATATCTATCCATAATTTACATAAATTTCAATCGTCGATGTCATTGGCCATGGTTTATTTAAGAGAAAATAATTAATTTTCTAGATTGTAGGGATACATTTAGCCCCTGTTTAACAACCTAATTTAAAAGTTTTTTCTACCTATTTATTTTTAATCACACATTCGCATAATAAAATATTATACACGTAAATTCAAAATTTCTCCCTAGTTTTTAATCACATATCCTCCAAAAGTCACTATTCAAAACTCCATTTACTCAAATAATGATTGTCAAACAGGGATTAAAAGAAATAAACTATTTTCATATAATTATGTATTAGTTCTATATAAATTTTCTAATTTAGTGAACCTACCAAATTCTAAAATACAAATTTTTAATTTTCAAGTGACCTAATTCTTGCAATTTAACTTCTGATTATATCAGTTTTCGCCTTGACTTCAAACATTGGGCAGTCTTTATTATGTTGTCTTTGTTGTAACTCATGATTCATCTGTTGTTGCCATGAGAACATCGAAATTTGTCTCTTCTTCGGCCTCGAATCTTTATCGCTGATTGTTGTTTTTTTTTCTTTTTTTCCTCCTCAGAAAAGATGGAACTTCATTTTGGAATTTCCTTCATATTTCACCTGTCAGAAATGCTTCAGGGAAGGTAGTTTTATGCACATAAAGCTTTTCGTTTATTATACATATTGTCAGCATTGCCATAATTGAGAAGAAATCTAGTATATCCTCGAAATGTATACCTGTGTCTTGGATCGAGAAATGGATGAATCTGCTTGGTTCATTAGACTTTGGCAAACTGAAACCGATTACAACTTTTTGTCATTATCATTTCCATGTCTCTTCATGTGCTGAACAAATGTGTTGGTAGTTCATGTTGGGAATTTTACGTTACATGCACAACGGAAAATAAATTATTTTTTAATTTCCATCAAGGATCTGTTTTTTGTTTAGATATAAATTGTATTTAGAATAATACATTTGATGAATTCTACAAACTCCTCTATCGATTCTTTGAAACATGAACAATCACCATCTGCAATTCACAGTTGTTCAATTGTCCAACGTCCAATGAAAATCCACACAGAAAACAAAAATGAGAGAATTAGGGGCCGTTCTCTTTGTGTTTCAGTTTTGTGTTTTGAGTTTTGAATTCGTTTTGTGTTTTGTGTTTTGAGTGTCTGTTTTAAAATTTTTGAAAATGCGTTCATTTTGTCATTCTGAAAAACTGTTTCCTAAAACATAAAAATGGAAAACGCGTTTACTTTGAAATTTTGAGAAAGTACTTTAATAATATTTAATTCAAAAAAATCTGATTATTCAATAAATTTTAAGGGTTTAATGTTAATATAGTATTTAGGCATTGTTTGACATCCATTTTTTTTTTCTCATTCTCATTCTCATTTTTTTTTAATTCTTCATTTAAACCATAATTTTATCAATTAAATAATATTACAC
>CAIGRF010225506.1:20442-39733 GCA_903798235.1 Fraxinus ornus | reverse complement strand
TATCCAACCGACAAAATTTTTTCACAGCAAACAAATTCAAACACAGAGATTGAAATCGGACCCAACAAGTTTGAAACGAAAGAGCAAGCAAATAACAAACTATTATTCCAAGCAAACGATTTTTTACCTGGATTTGAAGCTGCGAAACCTGGTTCAAAACTCCAGGTCGATTTGGCTAAACAAGAACGAAAAGCCCTTGATTTCAAGATCCCGTCCACAATCTTTCGGTTTGCCAAAAATTGCAGGGAGAGGGAGAGGGAGAGGGTTACGAGTGAGAGATTTGTTACGAGTGAGAGAGTTGTGAGAGAGTGAACCACTGCGAGAGGGAGAGATTTGGGAGATAGGGCTACAGTACGAGAGGGGGAGGGCGTTTCGCGTGTTTTGGGAGAGACGGGCAATTTGTGCGTGTTTTGTCTGGAGTTTTCCAAAACGATGATTTTGCCATTTTCAGTTTTTAGTGGTTTTTTTTTTTTTCATTTTGAAAAATTCGTTTTCGAAAATAAGGTAGAGAACGCGTTTTCGCTGTTTTGGGAAATTAAAAACAGAAAACGGCTTGAAAACGACAAAGAGAACAGGGCCTTAGAGTTTCTCTTTTTTGTGCTAGCAAGAATATGATTTATATTTTATTCGTTTTTTCTAAAACTCTAATGACTTATTAATATAAGTCTAAGTCGGTTTGGTATGTCTTTTAAACTTAACTCGGTCTAATATTTAATTAATCAAATTAATTAAATTTGGTCCTTGAATTAATTAATCCAATTAATTAATTCAGACATATTAACAAGCAATCCAA
This sequence comes from Fraxinus ornus, assembly GCA_903798235.1. NCBI lineage: Eukaryota > Viridiplantae > Streptophyta > Magnoliopsida > Lamiales > Oleaceae > Fraxinus > Fraxinus ornus. The sequence continues at coordinate 38,940 of CAIGRF010225506.1, read as the reverse complement.
TTAATTAATTGTCCAACACTTGTTAATTAATTAATTGATGAATCTCATTCTTCCGACCCATCAGGTTTTCAATCACAATCTTTAACGACGTGAATTATTATTTTGATCTAATTAAAACTGATAAATTAAAATACTCATTTTAATTTATCATCAATTCACATTCTTTGTCCCAGATTGACATATAGCAATGTGCCGGACAATACATGTGATGAAAAATGTCACGTGGTATGATAAAATTAAACTTGTTCGTTTAGCGTGAAACTATAATCTCTTCGTTAATATGATCCAATCAATTATGAGATATGGATATGCGTCAATTTCAATTATCGATCATATATTTCATTTCACTATTAAGTCAATATAAGTCGAAAACTTATTTTTAACTTATGAGTACACCTTGGCCACGAATTTCATTATCAACTTAAATGAATGAAATGTAAATCATAATCTCTTACTATCTAAGAATGACGGATCCTGCATTGATCATTCACAACCTTCATATGATTTCTTAACATACCCGAACGATATCGTATTAGCGATCATTGGCAGAGCAACATCCAACACCACCAAAGTATGAATGTCCTAATATAAGACACTATGATAACATCAAGTCAAAAGAACAAACCCACTACCGAACGTTAGAGATTAACCACGATACTCAAATAGTAATCCATGTGAAATCTCCCAGTGGGTCTCCAATATTTTATTCTATAACAAAATATCAACGTGTTCATTCAAGTGTCATAACACTTTAGCTTGTGAGATCAGTTGAATCTCTCAGTGGGTCTCCAATGTTTTGTTCTATAACAAAACATTCACGTGTTCATTCAAGTGTCCCCACACTTTAGCTTGTGAGATCAACTACTTACTTCATAAGTAAGAAATGTCACACATGATGGTCTATCCATAATAACGATATTCGTATCTCGTTATTATATATGAGAACGATTTAAGATTCAGTCATCACAACTCCTTGGGATTAACAAAATCACCAAAATTTGAATCTACGGATTCTATTATTTAATTTATTAGATTATATTAATTCAATTAAATAATATATCTTGCCATAAATATACATCGGTTATATATATTAAAATTGTTTATGTCCAAATTTGATTGGATTTAAGGCATAACACTTATAATTCTTGTTTAAATAGAAGACACTTGAAAGAAACAAGAGAAACATTGGTCGACCCTGAATTGAAGCAGCTTTAGTGTTGTGAATGCTGTCAAAGTTGCTGTAAGGAGCTTCTTGATGGGTGCCAGCACATCTTAGGTGTATTTACCAATAAGATTGAAAGGTAAAACTGGCGGATTAATTGTCACAGATCAAATTCTACATTGAACTTCTTGTAAATAGCCTTTTCCTAGTTCTCGATTATAAGATGGCTATATAATTTTCCATTAGCTTCCACACACATCTTCTCCTTGTATTCGTGTTTAACTAGCTCTTGCTTGCAATAGCTCCAGCATTCTATTTTAATCTTAGCCATTATTTGAACATTCTCTTCTTGCTGCTATGTTTTGTTAGCTTGTGTTGTAAAAAGTGAAGAATATACCAAATTAATCCAATATTAAATTGTTTAAGAAAATAAGATATTATAACCACAATATGTGGTAATTGATCACGAGAACAAAATAATTTATAAACAATGGAGATTTTATTCTAATATGGAGAAAGAATACAAAGATTTGTATTTACAATGTTTTTAATTTCTTACTAAATCATAATAAACAGCCAATTATATATGGGAGATGCCCAAACCTGAATAATAGAGTTGTAAGTGGAATGCAAGAAATGAAGTTCAAAATGAAACAGAAGAAAAAATCGTGCAGGAGAAAACAATCGGTGACGCCGCAGTGCTGGGTCAAAACTTTCTGGTGCCGCGATAATGGTGATGCGGCTCCCACTCCCAGATACTTTATTTTCAAAACTTTATTTTCTTCATTTTAAAATTTTGTTTAAGTCCAAAATAATTTCCAATTCTCAATTGGACTTGCAAGTAGAATTTCAACTAGAATTCGCCAAGTAGATTTGAATAAGATTCCACAATAGCATTCCAAATAAGATTTTTCTTAATGTGCACTTTAATTAGAACGGTCAATTATCTTCAACAAAAAGTTTGGGTCACACCCAGATTATAACAATTTCCACTTTGATATGAATTCCAATGCAATGAACATAATTTCAAAGGAAAAATTCTCCATATAGAGACAAATTTCACTGTAAGGAATAAATTTGAACTTTTCAATGAAAAACACAAATGAACTTCTCATTAAAAAATTTCAATTGAAAATATTTTCCACATCTACTATCCCATCTAGTGGCAAAAATAATCTAATGACCACCAAACAAGGATGAAATAAATCATGTAATAGAATCACAACTGAATGCATCAAAAGAAGGATCTTGACTAGAATCAACACCCTTAACCGCATTCAATCCATTAACAAAATCAGCAGAATTATACATATGTGGAACCTTATAACCAAAATGGGTCTGTTGCTAGAAACTGAATAAAATGACACCATCGATAATGGTGGAAAGACGAATTTACCCATAACTTCTAAATTTAACTGATATGTATTCTTCAAAGAAGATTCCAAATTAAATTTCAACGGTACAGAATCCAACTCTAAATCTACTTGAGTTCTTAAAATATGTTGATTGCTCAAACATTATGTATAATACTGCAATATATATAAATAAAATTTTCTATGTCCCTTTAACAAAATACGAGCTCTTTTACTAATTTTCAGGACTCCACATTCAACGGTATACCTATACCCTTTTAAATCAAGAGTAATTAAAGAGATAAGATTTCTCTTTAGATCTGGAACGTGTCTCACTGCATCAAGTGTTCTAATCATCACATCAAATATCTTTATTTTAACCCGATCAATAACAGCTATCCAATATGGTATATTATTATCAGTCATAACAACACCTTTTTGTAATTTTTTTATATGTTGAAAACAAATCCTGATTGGAGTCATATGAAAAGTGCAAGCCGTATAAAAAATCCAAATCTCATAAGGTTTAGAGTTGTAGTCAAGCATAAGTAAAATGTCTTATCACTGTTAGGATTTTTTTGCAATATTTGCTTCTCCTGAAGTTTTTGAATGTAGATTTGTAGTCAATTTTGATTTATTCTACAACTTATAACAATCGTCTATCCACTACAACAAAATGTACTTTTTACGGCATGCAATGCATGCCGTAAAAACCTGTTTACGACATGCGACCGCATGCCATATAAAGCCATGCCGTAAAAGGTGGTTTACCTTTTACGGCATGCAAAGTATGCCGTCTACGGCATGCCGTAAATGAGTTTTACGGCATGCACCTGCAAGCCGTAAAATGTACACCACTTTTTACGGCATGCTAAAATGCATGCCGTATGACTTTTTTACGGCTTGCAGCTGCATGCCGTAAAAAGTAAGTTTTACGGCGTACAACCGCATGCCGTAAAAAGTATCTCACTTTTTACGGCATGCATAAAGCATGCCGTAAATAGTGATATTTACGGCATGCTTTATGCATGCCGTAAAATGGTTTGAAATTTACGGCATGCATATGCATGCCGTAAATATCAATTTAATTTTTTAAAAATTATTTATTTATTTGGTTACCGACAAACCTATAATAATAATAATGAAACAAATTTAATCCATAAATAATCAAGATTTCCATTGTTTCGATAAATAAAAATATTGAATATGGTTCAATACAGTATGTCGATGTAAAGTTCATCTCGACAATTTTAAAAAAAGCTACTACTTATAAAAAAAAGATTGGACCCTATCAAAGTTAACTTCTTCGACAAAACAGCTGTCCCATAAAATAGTAACTCCCTGCACACCATAGAAACAAAAGGATATGATTAATAAATTTAGAGTGGACATGTAAATCAAAAGTATACAAAGAAACATATTAATTTTTATCTAATCAACGTAGTACATATGACAAGTAATTACTTGAGTATATTATTAGTAAACTTTCAAGAGATTATGATTAGTATACGAGTTCTAACAAAAATATATTTATAAACACCATACTTTCACACAAAAATTAAGGATTAGGCTAGAATATTAATGTACAAAGCCTTAAAACATCCACACATAAAGACAACTCATTGCAAAAACTCCATCATTGCATGTGTGAAGTCCATATGAATTACATAACAAATAAATGAAATAAAAATAACAAAAGATGTTAAGTATACCTTTGTTGTAATTACATCGAATCCACTTCGATGTACCTAATAGGCCATGCAATTGTACTTCCTAATGCATCTTCAAGAAGAAAAAGCTCACGTGTGGGACGATATAAGCTAACATTATCGATCACTTCATTAACCCAAACTCTCCAACATTCATTACCAAGTGGTACATGATGCACTAGATCACTTGGATTTGTTGATGCGATTTCGCCTTTTGCAACAATATTAGCTTTCCCAAACCAAGATAACAATTTGCATTTCTTATTTTGAATGTTATCTACACCATTCAAGCTTCTATCTCTAGGCTGTAAAATTCATATCCAATTGTACAATTTATTATTTTGAATATAGACAATATATGTAATTGAGAATAACATTCATTAAATCTAGTTTTCCACTTACATTATCTTCTTGTTCGGCACATTTACTCTTCATTTGAAACAAATCTTTCAATTCTTTAATTTCATCTCTCAACTCTTGAACTTGAGTTTGCAAGTTATGATTGTGCACCAAAGCATTCAACTTTGAAGGAGTCGCGCCAAAACCAAGACCTCTTACCCATCCTCGACGTTCTGGACCAAGTACTCTTGTAACTGCATCATCTATGAGAGAGTGTTTGCTTGGAGAGGTAACCGTCTCTGAACATGATTTTATTTTGTTCTGATATGAGGAAATACATTAGTGGCCTAAAACTATAAATATAAGCTTTGATTAATGACCAAAAATTATTGAAAGCAATATTCTTACCAATGTTTCCCCAGTTGATTCATTAATAGGTTCACCATTTTTTCGCGTATGTCCTCGAATATAAATATCCTCTCTTGTTATGGAATCAGGGTCTTCACTTTCAGCACGCTGCATTTTACATATTTCATATATGTGAAAATTTGTAAACGTTTATAATTTTTCAAGTAAATTTAAATTTAAATTTAACATTTTTTTACCATTTCAGCTTCTAAGCGAGCAAAACCCTTTCTACTCGTTGTATGCATCATCGTTTGACTTGCTCTCATCTTTTTGAATCTTTCATTCTTTTCCTATAAAATCAATTAGTAAGCAATTTATAGTAAACTTAGGGCAGCCCTACTACCTGACTGAGTTAAAAAGGTAGTCAACATTTCAATCAAGTTAAAGAATGACTTACAAAGCCCAGTCAATATGCAAAAGCAATGGAAACTTACCTTAAATGGTTGAGAATTGCGTTCTTTGACAAATGCTTGCCATTCTTCCATTGATTCAACATTATCGGGCTTGAGAAGAGCGGCAGCTCGTGTCATGCCAATTGTTTTTCCTCTATTATTGATTGCTTTAAGCACATTAGATCGATGATCTCGCCAATTTTTTCCTATTTTTCGCATGATGTATTTTTTATGACAAGTATCAACATCAAACTTTTGCTGCATTAAAGTACAAAAATATTAATAGTAATTTCATTTATAAATTATGTAAGAAACGTGGAATTTATATTTTACCTTCACATGCTCCCATATGTCATCAAGAAAATGTTCGCTGATATCTTTCCAATTTTTCCATGTAATTGGTATAAGTTCTCTAGTTGTGGTCCCAAGAAATGATGCTAACTTATTTGAGCCGTTACAAATTGGCTGCCCTCTTTCATTAAATTCTACTGATAATTTCGTGCATTTTCCCTTGCTCAGATACTTCAATTTTGCTCGACCCCTTCCCTTATTCCCTTTTTCAGTAGTACTAGCATCATTAGGCAACACTTCTACGTCATGTTGCACATCATTTTCTTGTATGTCTGGAACAGAATTAGAACCTCCTTCTGATATTCTTATCCCTTCATTCCCTTTTCTTGTGGCAGCAACAACTGAAGCTGTTTTAGCTCGTTTTGATTTCTTATAGCCTTGATTAGATGACTGTATTAAACGAAAAAGAAAAACAAGCAATGTTTTACTTTAAATTAACATAGAATCATTAGAAATATTATATATACAATCTGGGAACTTACTTCACCATGATACGTCATCTTATTTCCACTTGTGTGAACATCAGCATCCACAATACTCAACTTTCATCGTTTGCATCTACAAAAATAAAGCAAGAAATAATGGAATTAGAGATATTAAAGACATTAACATCAATATAATACCACATAAATAGAAAATTAAAATAAAGCAATAAAGAATCTTAAAGATATACAATTACCATATTCAATATCAATGCCCTCACAATCATGTCTTACATAACATTCATCTTCAACAGTCATATCAAATCTTAATGCATCTGATGTGGATGGAATATAAGCCTCCTCATCAAAATTTTCTAACTCATGAAATCCTCTAGGAGGTGCCTTTAATACAATATACCAACTAGATGTATCGCTCTCTCTAGAATAAAAAACTTGTTTTGCTTGTGATGCTAAAATAAATGGATCTCTTTCAAATTGATGTTGTCCACTATGAAGATTTACCAATGTAAATCCTTCTTCGCTCTTGACTCCACTATCTATATTTGCCCAATCACAATGAAACATGGGAACTTTAAAACTATGATAATCTAGTAAAATTATGTCTCTTATAACCCCGTAATAAGATATTTTACCAACTACATGGCTAGTATCTTTTACACTAGACCGACAAATAGTTTGTGCTTCAATAGAAACACCACTGTTTTGTGTACTTCTACTAATATCAGTTGTATGAAACCGATGTCCATTGATAACATAGCCAGAATGTGACATCACATCATATCTAGGCCGACGTGCAAGCCATTTCAATGTATTAGACATGTTACAATTGTCTTGTTTGCCTTTCTCCGCAAACCAAGAAGTGAAAGTTTCCATATGTCTCATTTGTAATAAGGTTTCATTCTTGGCAATGCGGCTATCTGAATTCTTAATCTCCTCTTTATGCATCCTAGATAAAATAAATAACAAATAGTAAGAAAAGTTTATGAGAGAACATTATTCAATATTAAACTAATAAATTAACTAACTTCATTACGTTATATATGGCTCAACATCAACGCTGTTATACAACACATAACGATGAGCGACCTCCAACATTTCTTTACTCAAAGTCTTTAACTTTCCTTTAGAAATCGGACGTCCATCAATAATTGTTTCATTCTCGAAATCCTCATTCCGAGTATGTCGAACACCTACTTCAGCAGCTTGTTTAATGTAACTGCTACAAAAATGTATACATTCATCAGCTAAATAACGCTCTGCTATGCAGCCCTCGGGTCTTGAACGATTTCGGACATATCCTTTAAGTGTTTTCATAAACCTAATTCATCATATAATAGGTATTAGATATCTCAGTAATTAGAAGAAGAAATTTTGAATACTTACAAAAGTATAATAGCAATTTACCTCTCAAATGGGTACATCCAACGATATTGTACTGGTCCACCAATACGAACCTCACGCCCAAGGTGGATGGTTAAATGAATCATTATGTCAAAAAAAGACGGGGGGAAATACCTTTCTAGCATACACAAAGTCACAGCAACATCCTCCTCAAGCTTTTCTAATTTATTTTTATCAATGACTCTTTGACATATCTCGTTGAAAAATGCACATAGTCGAAAAATTGTATTTCTTGGTCCTATAGGCAAAAGTCCTCTTAATGCAACTGATAACAATTGTTGTATGAGCACATGGCAATCATGGGACTTCAGATTTAAAATCCTATTATCTGCTAATGATATACACTTTGAAATGTTAGAGCTGTAACCATCAGGTAATTTTAAATCAAACAGCCTTTTACAAAATAACTCTCTCTCTTTTTTAGATAGCATATATGATGCTGCGGGTAGGTAATATGTATTTCCTTTCAGTTCTGGATGAAGATCCTTTCTAATACCCATATTGAGTAAATCCTTACGAGAATTTAACCCATCTTTTGATTTTCCCTTCACATGCAAAATAGTGCCAAGAATGCTTTCACAAACATTCTTCTCAATGTGCATTACATCCAAATTATGACGCAAAAGTAGTGTCTGAAAAATAACAATATAAATTTAGAAACGAAGTTTAATCAAAGAAACAACTAATTCAAAATAATTTAAAACGACTAACCTCCCAATATGGTAGCTCAAAGAATATTGACTTTTTTTTCCATGGCCAATTAGAATCTGATTTTTTCATCTTTCTTTTTTTTCCTTGTTTTCCCCAACTATTGTTAACATTCTTGATTGAACACATCACTTCTCGACCGGTTAATATTTTAGGACTAGGCCTATGCTCCTTGTTTCCATCAAACCAAGCTTCTTTCGATCGATAAGGATGATTATATGCAAGAAATCTTCTATGACCCATGTATGAAAACTTTCGACTATATGTCAACCATTTTGCACATGTGGATAAACCACATACCGGACATGCTGCTTCGCCTTTCGTAGGATATCCTGATAAATTCCCATAAGCCGGAAAGTCATTAATTGTCCACATCAGCACAGCCTTCAGATTGAAGGTGGACTTGTTAAATCCATCATATATTTCAACACCAATATTCCACATCTCCTTTAAGTCTTCTATTAGTGGTTCTAGATATACATCTATATCATTTCCAGGTTGTTTTGGACCTGGGATTAATAAAGTCAACAACAAATTTTCCTTAGACATGCATATCCAAGGAGGGAGATTATATATAACTAGTATCACCGGCCAACAACTATACCTAGAACTCAGGTCACCAAAGGGATTAAATCCATCCGAAGAAAGGCCAAGCCTAAGATTTCGTGGTTCTAATGCGAAACAAGGCCATTTTTGATCAATTCTCTCCCAAGCTAATGAATCAACTGGATGACGCATTTTTCCATCTTGACTTTTGTGATTTGAGTGCCATATTAGTTGTTCTGCCTTATCAGGTGACCTAAACATTCTTCTAAATCGTGGTATAATCGGAAAATATCGCAAAACCTTTGCAGGTATCCCTTTTTTAATCTTCTTAGTCCGTTCATTAACTTTCCATCGCGAGGATGCACATTTTGGACATATCTCCAAATTCTCTAGATCCTTTCTAAACAAACAACAATCATTTACGCATGCATGTATCTTCTCATACCCCAAATCAAATGTGTTCAATAACCTTTTCGTTGAATTGCAAGAATCAGGAAGGGTGTTCCCATGTGGTAGCATATCTCGGATAATCTCAAGAAGTTCAGTGAAACCGTTGTCCGATATACCATGTGTAGCTTTAAGCTTGTATAAGACAACGGTTGCAGATATCCTTGTATACTTTGTGCAACCAGGATATAAAGGAATTTCGACGCCCTCATATAAATTTGAAAAGTCTTTCTCTCTATTTTCATCATCGGGTTCTACAAAATTGTCATCCTGAAAAAATGCATCTCTATACATCCTATACGTCTCTAAATTTTCTACCTCTTTAGGAGGTAAGGATGTTGCAATCGATTTTTCCCCATGAAACACCCAGGTAGTATACGTGGGATCCATGCCATTAATGATCAAATGCTCATACATTATATCAAAATGTTGATGGAATAGGTTTTTACAACATTTGCAAGGACATATGACCTTTTTTGGATTTCCCGCATTGGCTTGCACCATATTTGCAAATTTTCTTGCACCATGTTGATATGCCTCTGAAACTCTATAAAAATAATGCTAAATAAATCACCTAAAAAGCATTTATGGATATATTTTAAAATATTCTAAATTTAAGAGGACAAGTTAACCTTGATAAGTGTATCCAATCTTTATCCATGATAATATACCAACGCTATGAAGTTATAATCTGTTATAACACAGTAAAAATGAAGCAACTCAAATGTAACTTGAACTAATGAAAGATAATTTTTATAAGTATCATATTCCCAACAACTCCATTACTCTACTTGTATCAATTTCAATTGCATAACAAAGATATATCTTTATTTCCATATCAAGTAAGTTGATAAAAATAAAATTAAGGAGAAACACTAGTAAAGGTAGTGTGTTAGAGGAATATGGTCCCACATAAAAAATGCATGCACCAAATATTTCAAAAAATAAATAAAAACAGGAAATTATGATTGTTTTTGGAACCTTGAAGTGAATTACCTAGACAAGGGTAATATACTCATCTTCAATAGCGAATGAAATCACCTGAGATTTCTCAGGCAAGAAAATATACTATATATGTGATTTTGGGTATTTACCTAGTTGAGTGTAAACTGAGAAAAAAAAATGTGGAAGACAAAAAAATTGGAACTTCAAGTACTAGGATTGGATCTCAGATTTCTTTATTTGCAATTACCGTGGTTGCCTCTCACCTCCCAATTTTGGGAAAGAATTAGGGTTGACTCAATAAATGGTCGGCTATTCAAGGATAACAATAGATGGTGGTGGCTGCTGTTTGAGAATTGAGAGTTGAGAGGTGAGGATGAGAGACTGCATGCAGGAAGTGTTGATGAAAACTTCAGTAGGATCCTCTTTATTTATTTTTATTGCTTTATAAAGTTTGGTGGATCCAGTTCTTCTATCCGCTCTAATATAAAACCATCAGAACCAAACAGTCCAGTTTTTGGTAACAATGAACAGATTGAATTTTCTCTTGACCAAACCACCCAGTTCCTGTACAGGTCAACCAGTACCGCGAATTTTGCCCACCCATTTCTGTCCGGTTTTCATAGTCATATAATCTTAGTTTTAAATTGCCAACTATAATTTTACATGAAATGAGTAAATAAGAATCCACGAACAAAGAGCAGTGTTGGTTGTCTAATAAAGAGCAAAAGCCAATGATTAAGTAAATTAGTGAGCTATCTTCTGACCTTGGTAATCCCAATTCTGGTGTTGACCCCAGCTTGCGTTATCCCAATTCTACATTAAACATACATTAGTAAACAAACCAGAAATCTCAACCACAATATTCCTATGTTAAAAAAAAAAAAATAAAAAAAATAATAATAATTGGTAATGTTGGTAATATAGAAGGAAAAACAAGAGAAAAATAGGCAAAAGAAAGGCAAATGTATAAAAATCAGTCCACTTTTGGCATCTCTATATGAAAGAAATGGTAAAACGCCTTTGTATAAACAAGCAAAACATTCATCTTTCCTGAGAATTTGTGAACATAGGACCATTATTGCCAAATCTTTGAAAAGATAAAACTCCAGTAGGATTTCTAATAAACTGGAAGTTGTCCAATTTATGCTTTTGAGCATTAATGCAACCAATGTATATTAATCAAAGGCATAGAAGCAAACCTTTCTTGATCCTGAAAACCCCACCATCGACTATACCACTCAAAATAAATCTCTAGGACTGATTTCCAAAGAAGAGAAATGACCACAAATCTCACAATTCCTAACATTTGTTGCATATAATTGAAACTAAACTGACTCAGCTCCTATTGTTCATCAAGCAGGGCCACATTCAGACTCAGCTCAAATTCACAGGAAAGATGAAGTCTATCAACAATAAAACACAACTTGACAATGAATGGTACCATGTTCTTCACAACACTTGGTCAATTTTCAATCCCCAGCCCCAGCCCCAGCCCCCCAAGTTAAAAACCATATTCAGACTCTGCTCATATTGTTCATCAAGCAGGACCATGAATCCTCAGCTCAAATTCACAGGAAAGATGAAGTCTATCAACAATAAAACACGACTTGACAATGAATGGTACCATGCTCTTCACAACACTCGGTCAATTTTCAATCCCCAGCCCCAGCCCCCAAGTTCAAAACCATATTCAGACTCAGCTCCTATTGTTCATCAAGCAGAACCGTGAAATCCTCAGCTCAAATTCACAGGAAAGATGAAGTATACAACAATAAAACACAACTTGACAATGAATGGTACCATGCTCTTCACAACACTCGATCAATTTTCAATCCCCAGCCCCAGCCCCCAAGTTCAAAACCATGTAAAATCTTTAAAATCGTACAACTAAGTCAGGAACCTACAATACAATCAGAGCAAATGCCAATTGCATGTGTTAAAAAGGAAAAAAAAAAAATTTTTACAATTCACACAAATCAAATTAACAAAAAATTAGAAAAGGAAAACGAGAATAACAGGGCTCACCCAATCACCTCTGCTGTTGCCGAAGAATAGCCGGCGTTCGATGCGAGACGGAGCAGGTTAGCAGCAGCAGGCCAAACTCGAACGGTGGATGCAGGGGCTGGAAACTCAAGGCCAGAGGACTAGGGATGAATCTGTGAAAGGGATTGAAACGTTGTGGCGCGAGGGGAGGCGTCTGATTGCGGGAATGAGGTAGAGGCAGGAGACTTTGGGTATTTGGGCAATTGGGATTGGGCTGGGTATTGGGTTGGGTAATTGGGTTGGGCTGGGTATTGGGCTGGGTATTGTGTTCTTGATAGTTTATAATTCCAATAAATTGCTATTATAGATCAATTTTCATTAAAAAAAGGTTTCAATTTCGGATTATAATTTTATATGAATTTTTTACTATAATTATACTTAAGAAACTGATTTTAAAATAAAAGAAAAAAATTTACAGTTGACATATTTAAGACACATTTTGGTTAAATTGATGAATAAATATGGGTATTGTGCTAATGGGTTGTGATATGGGTGTCGGGCTAATGGGCTGTAATATGGATATTGGGCTCATATTTGCGGCTAATGGGCTTACATTTACGGCGCGCAATCAATGTATGACGTAAAGTTTTACGGCATGCAATCAATGTATGCCGTAAAAGGGTACTTTTTACGGCATGCTGTATTTGCATGCCGTAAACGTATGCCGTAAAAAGTAACATTTGTTGTAGTGATCAAGCGCTAATTTTTCTTGCAATAATTATAAATTTGAAGTTGGATTCTGACTTACCCTCTTGAACTACCACCATCAATAATGAGGCCATTTTCATGATCCTTCGATACTACAAGATGTTTCATCTCCTTCGTTGAATATAGAGCACCATATACTTCTTTGATGGTGAGAGTATCATGACTATATAAAATTGTGTATCTAAAAGACATGTATGAAGGGGATAATGAACACAACAAAATCAATTTCAACTCTTTTTCATTATAATATTTGACCTCGAAGGCCTCTAAATCATCGATAATTTTCTTAAAAACAACTAGGTGATTCGCAAGAGATGTACTTTCTGTCATACAATGAGAATATAGACGTTGCTTCAGATGCAATTTGCTAGTAAGACTCTTCGTCATGCATAATTGCTCAAATTTTAACCATAATACAACGGTGGACTTCTTTTTCAAAACGTCCTGAAGAATATTATTGGAAAGATGAAGATGAATTTGAGATAGGGCCTTTCGATCCCTCCATTGTTTCTCCAAAGTCCATTTGTGGCATCTTGTCAAATTTCACCAATGCATCATTCAAATTCCTTTGAGTGAGTACTGTTCGCATCTTTACCTATCACAAAGAGAATATTGTACTACGATCTAATAGCGAAATATTATACTTCATTGTTGCCTTCACAAAAAGATAAGTTGATGTATTAACTTGATCAAAAACCTTGATCTTCCCAAGAATTTCAACACCAAAAGCTCCGATACCAGTTTGTTGTGAAAAACGGAGATGATCCCGAATTAATTCAATACCAAATTATTAGAGAAAATAAGAAATTATAGCCACAATATGAGGTAATTGATAACAGAAACACAAGAACAAAATAATTTGTAGGGAATGTAGATTTTATTATAATGTGGAGAAAATACAAAGATTTAATTATAATATTTCTAATAAGGAACAAATAAGGGATGTCCAAAACCTAAAAGTAGGGTTGTTGTTGAAGTAAAATACTAGAAACGAAGTCCAAAATTAAATAGGAGAAAACATTGCGCAAGAGAAAATAGTCAGTGATGCCTCGGCGCTAGGCCAAAACTTGCTGGCGCCAACTCTTGGATTATTTATTTCAAAACTTGATTTTTTTTTTTTTTTATTTTTTTTTTTTATTTCAAAGTCTTTTTCGAGTCTAACACAAATTCCAACCTCCAATTGAGCTTCTAAGTAGAACTTCAACTGGAACTCTCCAAGTGAACTTTAATAGGATTCCACAATAGCATTTCAAATAGAATTATTCTTAATACACACTTTAATTAGAACTCTCAATTATCTTCAACAAAGAATTCAGGTCACACCCAAATTCTAATAGTTCATAATGGTTATATGAATGAGGCATGCTGCTATATCTGTTTTATAGGATCATGTTTTGAAACATTCAGCGGAACTTTTGTAAATGAAGTCCTCAATTTATGAACAATCAAGATTCATGGACATGGTGGCGTTCCGCTTTGACTAGAACAACAACAAGGTCATTTGATATCTGTCTTGATTAGATGACAAAATGATCAAATGATATTACAAAGCAAAAACTTAACTAAAAACTGATGGCCTGTTTTATGCTAGTCTGATCTAGTACCCTTTTGCTGGACAGCAAATGATGGACCTATTTACAGTCAAAGGATTTCCCAAACACACAAGGAATCCCCGGTGAAGAGACAGAAATAGCATAATTCTGCAGCTTCATATAGTCATTTCCACCGCCCAATATTACTTGTTAGACCCTTTCGATCTATACTTGTATCTTACAGCCCAGAAGAGATAGTGCAAGAAATTTAAAGTGCTTAGGGCACACATCAGCCAGTAGAATCTCTCCAGGTGATAGTGATTTAAATTTCTACCAGAAAGCCATGGCTTGTGCTTCGAGTCACCTGTTACACTGTTAACTATTGACACAATTACTGTGCTAAGGTAATATCCCATGGCCAATGAAGCCCAAGAGAGAGAGGTGGCCAAAGATCTCATGCTAACTGGTGCCTCTGTGAAGAAAAATTCCAGTAAGCCGGCTAGGGTGAATAGATCAGCTGATCCAAGAAACAAGTATTGAAGTGCGATCCAGAAAAACGTAATGGGCAATGGTTTGGTGGAGTCGAGTAAACCGGAGTTAGTAGCTACTCTTTTGCGCTTGATTTCAACTAGGGCTGCTACTGCCATGGCTAGTATGGAGAGAATCAGACCTACTCCAATGCGCTGCAAGTGCGTGACGCCGGTCTCACTTTTTGTTACTCTTCGTGCGAATGGAATTATTATATGATCATATACTGGTGCCACGATCATGATGAAGATTACAGGGAAAACTGGGAGTGAAGCTGGAGGGACTTTTAACGAGCCCAGTTTCGTATTCATGGTAGCAGCTTGTTGGACGGAGAACGTGGAGAGTTGAGCAAGACAGCAATTGAGCATGAAGGTGCAAATGAAGATGGGTAGGATTTTGATTACAATCTTGACTTCTTCAACTTGCTGCACCGAGCATTTTAATGCATCGAAAGTTGGCTTGTTTATGACTGCTCTGTTGAGGAACATGAGACTTCGAGATGGAGATTCAAATGTTTCTACAATTTTATCATGATTTTCTATTGTCCCTTCTTGTTTGGAGGGTGGAGTTGGGGAAGGGCTTGTGGCCATACTTGCTATTGCATTGCTTGGACTTCTTGCCGTGAAACTATTTAGCATTGCAGCAACCAGAACCTGTTCAATGAAGTAAATTATGTTCGACTGGACATGACAATAGACAAACATGTCACATTCTTTTTTATAACGACATACCTTAAATATTGTTGTAAGTGGGCTTCCATTAGGTATTTTGTTTCTGTAAAATGTCGAACCTCCTAAAAAGATAGGAATTGACAACAATATTGTCAAAGTGGAAATTCCAAACCCCCATTCCCATCCCTTGTTGTCTTCAATCCACACCACCAGGGTCACAGCAAATAGAGCACCACAAGAGAGGCAGAACACGAAATAGTTGAAGAAAGTTGATCTTTGCTTTCTTCCCCGAGGGGTGTTCTCATCGAACTGCTCAGCTCCATGGGCCGGTAACGACCCCTTAATGCCTCCGACACCTAGTGCCACTAGATAGAGCCCTAAAAACAGCATTGCAGCCTTTGCACCATGAACTTGCTGGCATGGTATGCTGGGGGTGGCTGGGTTACATTTCGGTGGCTTTAAGGAACCTGAGTGTGCTTGCACTGTGAGTATAACCAGTCCCTGTTTCATGATCAAAATTTTCGGTGAAAATTTAGTACGCAGTAACAAACAATATAATAAATAAGTTTTTAACTTATTTTTCTACTATACCACAAACTCAGATGTTATATTTTATCGCATTTAATGGATGTTTTTAATATTGCATGGTACAAAGGCAATGCAAAATGTGGCAACTAGCGGTGGCAGCCTATTGGTTGAAACTAATTAGTTCTTATCGAGTAACCTAGAATGAGAGACAAAATATTAATGCAAAGAAATTGAAAATGAAGTCTGCATTTGTCCAAACATGGCACACAAAAATATGGGCCCATAAAAATATTCAAGAGTCGAGACAAAAACAAAAATATGTCATCTCTATTGATGGTGATTGTCGGTCTTAATGTTAAAAATAATGTATATATATACTGTTATGTGGTATTGAACAAATTAAGTCCTTATTTGGTGTGGCTGATAAAAACTTTAGGTCAAAATCAACAATTAATTCTAACCATATATTTTTTAGACTCACAATTTATCAACTTTTTAATTATATATTTCGTTTGACTTTTTCACACCCAAATTTCTTATTCGCCATTAAAAGGGGGGAAGTATGTTACCCATTAAGCTATATAATATTGTAATTTACTTGCTTTACCACCTAAACGTTGCCGTATTTTTCAAGTATTTTGTTCTCATAAAACCCTTAATTTTTTCCCTTTCTAAGTATTTTGGACGCAGCATTCTCGTTTAACCTTTTTCTTATAGACTAAGTCAAGGTCTATATGCATTGAAATATCTAAGTCATTAATACCAAATGTTCTATAGGTGCAAGTAGTTCACGGGTCACTTTCTTCCAAGAAAGAGGGTGTATGCATCTTAAAAGTGTGAAAGGCATTACTACTTGCTAAATTATTCACATTTCCAACTTTTGAATGGCGCTTTCCAGCTATTGCTACTGCTGACTAAAAATAAATAAAAAATCTATTCAAAAATTGTTAAGTCCGCACATTTGGTACACAATATTAGATAAGACTTAAAAGTGTAATGAGATTTTTACCAGGAATTCAATTACTGCGCTGATCAGATAGATGTGATAAGTAGTGAAGAAAGCATCAGACAAAAAGCCACCAAGAAGTGCAAGAAGAAAGGCTGTGCCCATAAAATTTGTGACAGAATTTGCAGAATTTGTGGGGGAGAAATGCATGAACTCCGTTAGGTATAGCACCAGGTTGCTGGCATTAGCCAAATATGCTAAATTCTCCAACACCTCCACCACTGCACGAAATAATATTCACAAGAAAATCACATATAAGAATCAAGAGTTGGGACATAGAATTAGACAATACTATGAACAAGATCTTAACTTCGTTTTTCTTCGTTAATGTTATTAAGCAATATCAAATCTAATTTCCCGTATCATTTTTAGCGGTGCAAAAGGGTTGAAACTTAGAAACAAGATTCTTGTGACTGTGTCCAAATACACTGACTTCACGGCGTTAACTGGTGAATAATATGATAAATTAGGTTATGGAGTGAGGTCATGCAAAATCCTCCATCACTTCAAGGTGCCCTTTTTCACATTATATCAGTGTATGTAAATATATCACCTGGGGTGGGGGACTGGGGGTGGGGGATCATTGAACTTCTTTTAGTTTTTACCCAAAACAAAGGAAGCAGCCAGCATGCCACCATGTTTGCCTCTTACTGCAGGCTTGTTCTTCCAATCTACATAGCCATCACATGTGCTCAACTGGTTTTCCACTTCCTGCAAAAAAAAATAAAAATCCCCAAACATGGTGCAAGAAAGTTAATAAGATCTACATAAAAAGGTTAATAAGATCTACATAAAAAGAAGGGTGCAAGAGGCATAAAAGTGAATAAAAGAAGAGGAATCCACCATTTTTTTCTCCTATAGAAATAACAAGGCAAAGATCAGGAATCAAGAACGGCGGATAAAAAGGGTACAAAAAATCTAGAATTTTTTATACTTCTATGCTTTTCTTGTTAGATTTCTATTATTGAGTTAGGGCATTGTTTGTTGGGCACTCCAGCACCAAGAAAAGAAGAAGAAAAAAGAGGTTTATTGGCGCAGGTTTGGTCTGAAGGATATATAAATACTCACTTGTAGGGTGGGGTGGGCATCAAATACTACTAACAACTAACTAGAAGAGATTACAATAACTTTGGGTAGTGTTTGACCAAAAAAAGAAGATACTGACTCTGTGGTAGATATTAAAATCAATTTTTTAATAGATTTTGATAAAAATTAATGAAACGTGTGATTGAAAAGTTGTGGATTCCCATAAAATATATAGTTAAAATTAATTGTTGAT